>JAMKCH010040452.1:0-22923 GCA_023653785.1 Ophioderma brevispina | reverse complement strand
AACAACTCGACACGATCACAATGGGGAAAATCTTCAATGTGTTCAATTGGAACTCACCAAAGGTCGATACTTCATAAGTTGTAAAGAAATACTTATTCATGCTAAAAACGTTGCAATATAAAAAATCATATCCGGTGTAATTAATTCAGTTGCAATATTTTCGATTAGTAGGCCTAACTGTCAGACTTAGAAGTTTGCGGCAGTAATTAGGTTTACCGCCACCGTCGAAACACTCGCGATAAAACACCTATTTTCAACAGCCATGTATGTCATGCACTAACTAGCACTCGCGCTGTCGCCGCTGCCTAGTTTGTAAAAAGGTGTAGCTTCGCGCTGTCGCTGTATGGTAGGGTATTCTAAAGGTTCTCCGAATTCCATATCCTAGGATCGGAATTTTTTATTGAGTATTTAGTTAAGTTCAAAGTAGGTTTAATTGGAGTAAAATTGTTGGCATGACTAATGGTATATTAATATCTTTGTGTTTATAGAAGAAGTTTTCAAATGATTTGGGAAAGTTATTATTAACATAACGGTACATGAAGATTGCTGTTTGAAGCTTAATTATGTTTTTAGCTTGTGGAATAATATGCAATAAATATGCAAATTACACATAACTGTAGTACTCTAGAACGTGAGCTTAGGTAACCCCCGTGTTTTTTTCTTGGATTTAAATTTGCATGTGATTGGAGATGTCATACTATTAACCAAAAATATAAAACACAAACTCACCGCGTGTAAAGGTGACAGATGGATCAGGGTTGATGACAACGCCTGATCGTGGAGCTATCACTTGCAGATTGCTTATTGTGTTGTCCACGTCATCAGCGTTTGTTGGGGAATCAGATTCCGTTATCACTGTGTACTCGACATGGATACTTCCGGGCGAAATATTGCCAATATTAAAAGCCACAAGTCCTTCTAATGCACGTAGTACTTCATTAAGCTAGAAATAACATACATAAGAACCAAAACCAAGTCCTTCATTCAAGAATCAGTTACCGGAAATCCCTACGATTTATCTCAATAGAAAATTTCATCAAATTTCAGCACAAGCAAGTTTGTTTCAGAAAATATTTCAAGCACACTATCACCAATGAGTAATACAGGTGCTTGATTTTTTTACAGCTCTTATTTTGATATGAACTGAAATTTAGTTGAATTTCCGATGGAGCTCCAAGACAGATAAGTTTAGCAATCGCAATAGTAGGGGCTACACAGTCCAATGCTTTTGTGATGAGGTCAGTGTAACAACAAGTGTACCAACTGTGTTGGGCATATTACTTTATACAATACATGAAATCTAAAAGACCAACGGGGCAATGTGTTGTTGATAACCCAGCGCTACCATACTCTCGAAGTGGATCGTGATGGACATGTTCAGGTGTGAGTCTTCTGTGAAACATCTCACATCTAGGATGTTCACTGTTCTAAACCTTTCTCCTTTATATACTACTAAGTCTAGAAATTGAATTTCTTCTTTAGATGCTGAATGCGTGAACTTTATCGAAGGGTGTAGCTCGTTCAACCTAACTATGAATGACAAAATATTGTAGTATATTATACTCAAATATTGTATACTTTCGGCATTGTATTATTTAGGCCTATTAAGTTAGTAAGTTAACTAACCTATGAAACCAAACGGCTCTTTTCAGGGCCACCAAATCTTCATGAACTTCAAGTTCAAGAATATGCTAACTTTACAGTTAGCATATTCTTTCCTAGAATTATTTTTTCTATTTGGTTTGGGCCTATTGAAATGCCATTTTCGTTTTTTGTATTTTGCTTTCGGATACATTTTGATAGGTTTATCGGAAATATTGGGCCTATTATTTATTTTATTCTTGTTCCGAGTTAGGGACAGTGTGGTAAAGAATAATGATTAATGAAAAGGTGATTACCCATACCTTTAGGGACCAGATATACTGGCTGATGGAAGTAGCGTTACGTTGTTTTTAATTCTTGAATGAGTTGGTACTTCAGTAGTATCTAGTTTTAAATGGTCCTTCCGTGAGCCGAATATAAGATTCCTTTATCGGACAATCTTCCCGAATTACAATAGCTTGGTAGATAACAGAAGATGTGAGACATTTGGCATCTCGAGGGCATGGATCCGTCATTACGGAATAGAACAATGGCGTTCTCCGAACATCCGTCACACCAATGTCCGTCATCACGAATCTGATCAATTTGGTTTATTACATAATGACGGTTGTTGAGTGGATTGCAGAGATTCACCGTTTTAAACTCTAAATATAATATAGATTTCTAGTAACAGTAATATTGATAAATTAATGTCATATTTTGCTTGAGCCAGTTATAAATTAAAGAATTATTTTCTATAAACAAAAGTATTTAAAAAAGCCCGGCTGTGAATTCCGTAGACAGATCCGTCACTACCAGTCAAACAATGAATACTCCTGTGCCGCGGCGACACCGGCGACAGCGTAAGACTGCAGATGTTTGCTCATTATTGGCTCCAAGCTGAATTGATACAACACATCTTTCGAATGCGCAGATTTGGGTTTTACTGATGCATCGGCCCCGCCCCCGCGGCGACAGCGGCGACAGCGGCGACATCCCAAAGCTAAATAGCTATTTAATCTGGCATTTTTTCTTTTTTTATACTAGTAATCGTATTTTTGGTCCTTAAGGTATCCTTTATAACAAGGTGCCGAGTAAAATATTTTCTGCGAGATTTCCTATAGTCAATTTTTTTTTAAGTCCTTTTCAAGTTAATCACTCAGAAATGCAAGTTCGGCACCAGTAATCACGTAGGAAGTAATTTTCAAGTTAACCAAGCCCCCGATTTCACTGTGTTTGTCGCTCTATAAAAACTTTCGTACCGGAAACAAGGTTGAAAATGAGTCATTCTAATTTCATATCCCACAATTGTTTCCCCACAAATAAAATGTTTTCTCAAACATTCCGAATCCGCCGTTTTAACATTTTTTTCTGACAACTACGTTTAATATTTTTTAACGCATAACGAAACAAACTTTAAATCATAAAACCTACTCTTATATATTTTAATCAGTTTATTTTTTACACATAAAACGACACAAACACTTACATTGACATTTGTTCTTAAAATAAATAAATTCTTATCATTTTATCCTTCTTACCATGGACGAGACACAAACTACTCTTCATTAACATGGTGTTCTAATACATATTTTCTCAACAAACAGGTGAAGATGTTGGGGGCCCGATTTAAGTCTATTTTTCACTCATAACTTCCCAACTAAACAGCCTTTAGCCTCCCGAAATTTCACAGGAAAAATACTTTCTTTGAGCCAAAATTTTAAACAAAATGTTTATAACTTCCGGTAAAATCGGGGTTCTGGGGACGAGTGCTTAAAACAGGCAATGGTGAAGTTCAATTGTTTCTTTAACCGCAAATTAAATGTCCGCATTGAAAACGTTTTCTACTCGCATCGCATTTGAACAGTTTTCTAAAAACCAACAAGGGTGAAGATGCGTGGCTTTAATCCTTTGAGAAAAAAAAAAAAAAAAAACGGCGAAATTGTCCCGTTCAAATATACATTTTTGCTCTGAAATGTAAAAAGTCTTTATTTCCCGGGCACATTCAGAATAGCATTAAAATGCCATTTAAATGAGTCGACACAACCCTATAGGCCTTGTTTGGTGTTATCGATGCGTTCCAAATCACCTGCAGGCATTTGGAAGCCACTCTAAAGCCACTGAATTATGTATTACAAACGTATACAAAACTTGCCGCGCCAGGGTCCAAAGGGTAAACACAAACTCTTAACATTTAATATGTTTGTAAACGCAATTAACATGTTTTCTACACTCGTCTGACTAAGACTACAGGTTTTCTGGCAATTGTTCTGTAGAAACAATACTCAATATATGATCTTACAAAGACCCCTTATGTTCCTTCTTAAGAAATCAAAGATTCAATTTAATGATCCTTCTAGTAGAACCCTATTAATTTAACCTTTTGCAAAAAAGAGCAAGGGGTGAGTTAATCGTTTCTTTAGTCCGCAATTAAACCTTCCCGCAACCCGCAATGAAAATGTTTTCTAAACATAATTTATCGCATCGCAATTATGATCCTTACAAAACTCCATTGCATCCTTTCCTTAGAACAAAGATTCAAATTTATGATCCTTCTAAGTCGAAACCACTCTCAACTTTCCAAAACCAGCACGGATGAGTTGAATCGTTTCTTTAAAATCCGCAATTAAAATGTCCGCATGAATGTTTTGTAAACAATTTTACTCGGCTTCGATTGACTGTTTTCTAAATACAATACCAAGGTGGTTCCGTTCTTTAAACACAATTTCTTAACTTTAACATGGGGGGGGGGTTTTTTTTTAAGCGCATTAACGTGTTTTCTACCCTTTCTTGAACAAATGTTATCAGGTTTTGGTTCTATTCCAAAATTTAGAATATTTGGAAACTAAAATTCAAATTAATGATCCTTCTAAGTTGGAACTTCCACGGTGTTTCTACACAGCAAGGTAATTGATCGTTCTATACCCAAATAAAATTTTTCTAAACATATTTACTCGCATCCCAGTTGAATCGTTTCTTTAACCCCATTCAAATATTTTCTAAACATAATTTACTCGCATCGTGAACGCCTTTATTTATCCTCCTTTAGAAAACAAGGTTCCGTTTTTCTAGTCAAAATTTAGAATATTTGTAACCGATTAAAACAACTACTCAATCATGAATAAAACACACAAGTGTGAAGGTAAAACAAAGATTCAATTTAAGGATCCTTCTAAATAGAATCATTCTTAACGTGTTTCCATACCAAGTCAAGGGTGAAGTTGACTCGTTTTTTTAACCCGCAAATAAAGGTTTACAAGGGTGAAGAATGGGTCGTTCTTTAAAGGATATCTTCTCAATAAAACCATATTAAGTCACAAACTGTAGATATTGAACATGTTTTGTAAACATTGAGCATTTTCTAAACAAAGGCGAAGATGGGTCCGTTCCTCAACGAT
Source organism: Ophioderma brevispina (assembly GCA_023653785.1). Lineage (NCBI taxonomy): Eukaryota > Metazoa > Echinodermata > Ophiuroidea > Amphilepidida > Ophiodermatidae > Ophioderma > Ophioderma brevispina. The sequence goes on along the minus strand of JAMKCH010040452.1, from coordinate 17,944 downwards.
TCAATTCATTATCCTTGAATCATTCCTTACGTGTTTCCAAAACAATCAAGGGTGAAGTTCTACTAACCCGATAATAAACTGTTTATAAGGCAAAAGATGGTCGTTCTTTAAAGAATCCTTCTAATATAAACCATTATCTAGCACACACTGTACGATATTGAACACGGTTTTTGTAAACATTGAACATGTTTTAAACAAGGGGAAGATGGATGCAGTTGAATCGTTCTTTAACTGCTTACAAAATGTTTACATGGTGAAGATGGGGCGTTCTTTAAAATAATCCGTCTTAATATAAATCATCTTAAATACAAAAGGCAAATATGAAACGCCCCCACGTTTTTAAACATTGAGCATGTTTTCTAACAAGCATCAAGTGTGAAGTTGATTCCGTTCTTTACCCGCAATTAAAACTGTTTTCTAAACATAATTTACTGGCATCGCAACTGAACATAACCAGACTGAATAAAACGCACAAGGGGTGAAAATAAAACAGATTCATTATGATCCTCTAAGTTGATCATTCTTAACGTTAAGAATATTGGAATCGTTCTTTAAGAAAACAAATACTCAAATATGATCCTTACAAAAAAACTCATTATTACCTTTAGAAAATAAAATATTAATTTATTGTTCCTTCTAAGTATGCATCATTCTAACGTGTGTCCAAACAAGCAAGGGTGCAGTTGAAGCGTTCTTTAACACACAATTAAATGTTCTTCTAACCCTTCTTTACCCGCATCGCAGTTGAATCGTTCTTCAACCCACAATTCAAATACTTTCTTAATCATAATTTACTCGCATCGCAAACTCAATTAATTACCCTCTTATGAAAACAAAGATTCAATTTAAATGAACCCTTCTAAGTTGTGCCTACAAAAGCTGGAGCTTCGCCGCTGTCGCGCATCCGACTTTTTTGTTAATTTCGCGCTGTCGCCGCGCCAACATTCTTAAATGTGTTCAAAACAAGCAAGGGTGGAAGTTGAATCGTTCTTTAACCTGCAAATAAAAATATTTTTAAAAAAAATGCCGATTTTTTAATTTATTGGTGATTTTCTTAGTTTTCTTAAAGTTGAGTCATTCTTCAAAAACTTTAACCAGTAAGGGTGAAGATGGGTCGCTCTTTAAAGATATCCTTCTAATGCAAACCATATGGTAATGATAAACTGTAGATATTGAACCTGTTTGTAAAACATTGAGCATATTTTCTAAACAAGGTGGAACTTGGGTGGGTCGTTCTTCAAACGATTCATTGCAAAGTCACTTAATGATGGGGTTTGGGAATGAAGTCCATTCTATCAAGATTCAATCAAACGTTATATATTAAAATCGGGCCCAGCCCCATTTAATCCCCAAAGAGGAATATCCGTGATTTAGCCCCAAATACTCCTGAGAAGGGAATACAGCATAAAAATGGCACTATTTGTATATACTCAGAAATGTTACTAACAAACCAGCTGCCTTATGATTGTATTGCGTACAGTATGGGGATATATACCCTTTTGGTTTCTTGAACGTTTAAAACTTTCACCAGTCTTTTACCATTTCCTTAATAATCGAATGGATTATACATCCAATTAGTCCTATCCGCTAACTTTGTACCAGTCGGCTAGAAATCCGCGCTTTCGCCGCTGTTGCCCTTTGCCTGTAAAACTGAAGCTCGCCTGTCCCGCATCCAAACGTTTTAGAGGTCCACTTTCCACTCCGTCGACGCAGTCCCAACTTTCATAAAGTTCGCGCTGTCGTCCTGCCCAACTTTAAACAAAGTTGGGTGAAGGGGTCCAACCCATTTTTTAGTCTCTGATCAAATGACCTAGTGTTTAGAACTACTAACAATTCGCGCTGTTCCGCTGTCGCCGCTGTTGCCTGCAAAAGTGAAGCGTCGCGCTGATGACGCCCCGACTTTTGAAACAGGTAGAGGTAGGGGGCAACCCCCTTCCTTAGTCGTCTATATCAAATACTCAACACTTTCTATTCTGCTGTTTGTCCCGCTGTCGCCGGGTTGCCCTGTTAAATCTGGCAGCTTCGCGCTGGGGGTTCGTCGCTGCCCACTTTTTTTAAACAGAGAGGTGGGGGCTCCCAACCCCCGTCCTTAGTCTTTTGATACAAATGACTCAATGTGCTAGAACAGCAAGCATTAGCGCTGTGGCCGCTGTCGGCGCTGTTGCCTGTAAATTCTGGAGCTTCGCGCTGTCCGCCCGCATCCAACTTTTTTAAAGGTCAAATTTCGCGCTGTCGCCGCATCCGAGTTTTTTAAAAGGTCCTAGTTCGCGCTGTGCCGCTGCACTTTTCATAAATGTTGAACTTCGCGCTGTCCGCCGCTGGCCATTTCTAAACATGTAGAGGTGGGGGGATTCAAACCCTTCCTTAGTCTTCTGATAAAAATGAATCAATGACCAGAACAACAATCATTCTCGCGTTGCCGCTGTCGCCGCTGTTTGCCTGTCAAATCTGGAGCTTTGCGCTGTCGTCGCTGCCCAATTGTTAAACAGGATGAGGTAGGGGGTGGGGTCTCCAACCCCTTCCTTAGTCTTTTGATACAAATGACTCATGACAAACAACAAGTCATTAGCTCTGTTACGCTTCGGCGCTGTTTCCTACAAAATCTGGAGCTTCGCGCCTGTCGCCGCATCCAACTTTTTTAAAAGGTCAAATTTTCGCCCTGTCGCCCGCACCAACTTTGATTAAAAGGTCATATTTCACTCTGTCGCCGCTGCCACTTTTCATAACGGTTGAACTTCGCGGCTGTCGCCGCGCTGGCCTAATTTCTAAACAGGTAGAGGTGGGGAGGGTTCAAACCCTTCCTTAGTCCTCTGATAAAATGAATCAATGGAACCAGAACAGCAAACAATCATTCACGCTGTGCCCTTAGCCGCTGTTTGCCTGTAACATCTGGAGCATTCCGCTGTCGACGCCGCCCAATTTTTAAACAGGAGGAAGGGGGGGTCCAAACCCCCTTCCTAGTCCCCTTTTGATACAAAATGACTCAACGTGCTAGAACAACAATCATTAGCGCTGTTTGCGCTGGCGCCGCTGTTGCCTACAATATCCCTGGAGCTTCGCTCGGTGCCGCATCCAACTTTTGTAAAGGTCAATTTCGCGCTGTCGCCGCTGCCAACTTTTCCTAAAGGTTGAACTTTGCGCGACTCCGCTGCCAAATTCTAACAGTTAGAGGTGGGGGTCCACCCCCTTCCTTAGTCTCTGATAAAAAATGAATCAATGGACCAAACAACAATCATTCACGCTGTTGCCGCTGTCGCCGCTGTTGCCTGTAAAATCTGGAGCTTCGCGATGTCCGCCGCTGCCCATTTTTAAAGAGGAGGTGGGGGTCCACACCCCCCTTCCCTAGCCTTTTGTTACAAAATGACTCACGGGCTAGAACACAATCTTTAGCGCTGTCTCCGCTGTCGCCGCTTGTTTCCTACACAATCTGAACCTTCGCGCTGTCGCCGCTGCCCAATTTTAAAGAGGAGTGGGGGTGGTCCAAACCCCCCTTCCCTAGCTTTTGTTACAAAATGACTCAACGGGCTAGAACAACAATCTTTCGCGCTGTTGCCGCTGTTGCCGCTGTTGCCTACAAATCTGGAGCTTCGCGCTGTCGCCGCATCCAACTTTTTAAGGTCCAATTTCGCGCTGTCGCCGCTGCTCATAAAGGTTGAACTTCGCGCTGTCGTCCGCTGCCAATTCTAACAGGTAGAGGGGTAGTTCCAACCCCCTTCTTTAGTCGTTTGAATACAAATTACTCACGGCTATAACACTCGACAGGATCACTAGGGGAAATTTCAATGTGTTTCAATTGGACTCACCAAAGGTCGATACTTGTAAAGAAGAACTCATTCATCTAAAACGACAATATAAAAAATCATATCCAGTAGCAATATTTTCGATGAGTAGATCTAACTGTCAGACGTAGAAGTATTGCGGCAGTAATAAGGTTTACCGCCACCGTCGAAACCCACCTCACATAAAACACCTACTTTCACAGCCATGTATGTCATGCCTATTAGCACCGCGCTGTGCCGCTGCCTAGTTTTTTTGTAAAAACGTGCAGCTTCGCGCTGTCGCGGTGTTGTAGGGAAATTCTAAAGTTACTCCGTAAATCGTTGTGAAACGGCCCCTGATCATTATATTCCCCCCCCCCATGACCTTAGAACATTTTTGCCTTCGTGCATAGGGAAGAGGTTGTAGATATAGCAAACTATACATTTTATTTTCCGTAGACCATTTGAACATGTCATGCACCTGCATGCAACAATTTACCAATTTTACTCCTGTAATTGACCCTCTTCTCCATTTCAAAATGCTCCGGATGCAAAGTTCATCATCGAGATTTGGAATCAACAGTTCAATGTTGCCTAGAACCATCAAACATTTTGTGCCAAACTCTTACGTAAAGGTCCTTTGGGACTGCGGGACTAAGCTATACTTATGTTTTTTCAAACATGTATTTAATTGACCTTGGTTTCTTGCGGTCTGTGCTCTTGTTTGCACTTTGCAGTTTTTTCGTCCGCGCTACATTCATTGCGAATCGCCCACCATAGCTTACTGAACACAAACGAAACTTTATGGTTTTGTATCAAAGCTTTGATCAATATTGATCCGGCAGTACATGATAATAATAGGGTTGGGCATAAATTGAGTATTTTTTTTCTAATTTCTTTCAAAACGAGAGGATTCCTTAGGCCATTTTGGTTGCTAAAAACAAATCAGGAAAGCTTTTTGGCCTAAGATGAATTTTTAGGTCGGTAAAATGACTTTTAAATTTTGTACATGAAATCAATAGGATATTTTCCTATTTCAGAAAAACCAAAAAAAAACCGACTATCTTAGTCATTGATTTTGCTAGAAATTCCTCAAAAGGTGTATTATAATAACAGCTAAACACTTTTTCAAGAAAAATTAAACAAAGTCATTCTCAATGGCAGAAAAACTATTTTTTACAAAATTCATTTCAATTAAGGCAAGGCAATACACAGAATAACCAAAACATGACCCAGATCTTGGGTTACTGGATGTTGAAAGACAGTGTATTGTTGTAAGGTCAAGCCTTTATAACATGTCAATACCTGCCAATTGTACTGGAGTGTTTTCATACCAACAAGTGATGCTATTATTAACCTAACAACAGACTATTTGCAAGAGACTTGTACGATTGTGCTATGAAGGGCATTGTATTGTTGTAAGGTCAAGCCTGTACAACCAGTTACATAACATGCCAGTGCCATGCCAATGCCATGCCAGTGTGTTTTCATTCCAACTGTGATGCTATTATTAACAGACAAAAGACAGTAGAAGGCAACGTCTTGTAAGTAAAGAGTTGTTTTTAGTGGCTATGATAATTCAGACCATTAGGTGAAAATGATTGCAGTGCTAATGAGTGACTCTACTCCCTCTGCAAGGTGAAGAACATTTTTCTTTATTTTAGGCAATCGTGAACTTGATTACTTTGGAAACAGGTTTTATATTAGGGAAGCAATATACCTATGCTTATGTGCTAGTAATATAAATGTCAATGGTTTGTTTGTGTCAGATTTTGGCAAGTGAATAATTTAACCACCAAATCCCATTGACTTCATGTACAAAACTTAAAAGTCATTTTACCAACCTAAAAATTCATCTTAGGCGAAAAAGCTTCCCGGATTTGTTTTCAGCAACCAAAATGGCCTAAGAATCCACTCGTTTTGAAAAAAAGATCGTCCCTTGCCCACCCCTAATAATAAGGTTTGCTGAATTTAGAGTAAAGATGTTGGCTATTAGGGATCAACCCAACGTAAGGGCTGAATAGCTCAGTTGTTAGAGTACTGGTCTCGCAAGCCAAAGGTCTCCGGTTTGAATCCTGCTTCAGCCACTTCTTTACTCATGTCTAATATATCACTATCTACCATTGTCCTTACAGTATACAGGGTGACCCAATAAAAAAACTACGCAAAATAAAAGTGATATTTTTCCACTTTCTGTAATTTTATATCTGTGGATTTATTTAATCATGAAGAATTGGTATTAGAGAATCTTACCTGATTTTTTTTTGTTCATTTTGGTTGAGTGGTTCTCAGGATATGTTCTACTGAACAATAAGTCAGCAAAACAGACTTGTCCACGGAGCATCACTTTTCTTAGGCATGGTTGAACACAACTGCAACATCAAAAGTAATTATCTTAACGGTCTTACCTTTAGTTTCTATCCTCCACGTGTCCTCTTTGATTTGCGATGCACTTGGTAGCCCTGGAGCGCATGTGTTGAACAGCTCTTGATGTTACACGCGTTCTCCTAACTGTGGTAAATGCATCGTTTATCCGTCGTCGTAGTTCTGGTAAATGTATTTGGGGGACCCGCATTGTAAACTCTAGCTTTCACATCACCCCATAGCCAAAATTCTAGCGGAGTTAGATCCGGTGACCGAGGGGGCCACTCCACCGCATGCCTTAATCCAATGACCCGATTAGGAAAGAGTTCCTAAAGGCGGTTTCTAACCTTCTTGAAGAAACCAGGCACGACGAATTGCTCAATTTCTTTTCTGCTGAAAAATGCGCAGCAACTCTGGTTCCAAGTGTTGATTAATATCGAGATTACCGGCACCATTCTAATTTCCATAAATAAAAATGGGCCCAATTAGGCTATTGTTACCTGTAACAGCTGCTAAAACTGCAACTTTTCGGCGATCATTAGGTCTGTCGTAGACAAAATCGTTGGGAGGGTTCACTTTTGAGAGTTCACTGAGCCAGACATTGGACAATTGGCCTCATCAACAACAACTTCTCTTAAGAGGCGCCGTGGTCTGAATATTAGCCAATTGCAAAACGCCAGCCTACTTTGAGGATTGGTTGGTACTCTCACTTCAGGGAACCTGTCTGGCCATTGCCGTTTCACAGCTACACAGCTACCAGTTTGCGAGTAAATCTTAACCGCAAAGGCTCGTTGTTGTGGCGTAAATCGAGGTGCCATTACTAGGAGAATATTTAAAGTTAAGATATAAAGATATCTGACTTTAAGCACAACTGCACGATACAGTATGATTTTAGATTTGAAAAGTCCGGTTGCCAAACCAATGGATGTGTACTTATCAATTCATCATGAAATACCCATGGACAAGTCTGTTTTTCTGACTCATTGTTCGTTGGACCATATCTTGAAAACAACTAAAATCAAAATTAATATTTTTTTAGGCAAGATACTCAATTACCCATTCTTTATGATAAAATAAAATCCAAAGATATCAAATTACAAATAGTGGAAAAATCTCACTTTCATTTTGGGTAAAGTTTTTATTGGGTCACCCTGTATATCTGTCTTGTTATCTGGTTATCTATATCTGTCTGCCTGTCTGTCTGTCTGTCTGTCTACCTCTCACTTACTTGTCTGGCACCATTTTCCACTGAATCCAGAAGGGCATAAACATACCCCATTTCCTGCACATACACCTCCATTTATGCAAGGCTGCGCACACAAAGCTAAGTAGATAAGAAATCACAGAAAATAAACGCCAGAAGTGAACATACATGTACACATCATTCTCTTCATCAGATGAGTATTATAAGGTGTTAACTTACATGTTTTTATATTTGTTATTACCTGTACTTGGGTTTGGCAGAGGAGGATAAAAAAAACATACAGTTATGGTCCACCAACACCAACCACACAAGAGCAAATACTTATGCATACACACAATGAGAATGTTATATTCTTAAATTTAAAGGAGTACAATATGCTTGGTACCAAGTAATATTTTGCAAGCAAATGTGAGACTGGATGATGTAGGCAAACCTCAAATGACCAGGTCAAAGACTAATGAGGGCATTCAAAAAACAAACGCTGCGAAGCACCTGGTACCATGAAATAATTAGCAAGTATTGTTGAGGTTGGATGAAGAATGAACCACAATTGTAGCAAAAAGTACATGTTTTTTAAATCCAACAAAAAAGGTCAAAACAACACCACAAAACACTAGACAGCGGACAAAAGACAGAGACCACCAAAAATCCCCACCCACCTCTTCAACCATTCAATTCAACTCACAACCAAATACCAAGCATATTATCCACGATAAATGTTAAATGAAAGAAAAATTGTATTCTAAGCAGACTGACTGTGACGGGCATATACCATTTTAACTCTCTGAACTCTCTGTATGTGAGATTTTTGGTGAAGTTTTTAGTATCATTCATTTGCCAATGTCCGGCTGAACCATTGGAAGATCAATTCCAATTAAAAGCTCTATTATGATTAAATCCAGAATTTGGTATCCACCTGGAATTGAACCGTTGATCTCAAGCACCCAAGGGAATTTGACCTACACTATAACCAGTGTGCCATACTCTCACATATAGCGTCTGGTGTAAGAATGTGTTCTTCTTCTCTTGATCCCTTTAGTGAGTCTAAACAATGTTAAACGATAGTGTATCAAAGAAAAGGTATTACTTACAGTCTTCGCATTGGTCACCTGTGAATCCATGGGGGGCACCAGCATTTATTGGTATATTCGATACAGATTCCGCCATTCTGGCACAAATTGTGGCACAGTGGTATTATAGCTATACAATAATCACAAATATAATAATAATAGAAACGATAATAAAAATAATAATAATAGGAAATAATAATGATATGTTTAAACTAGACAGACGGTCTGCTGATCATAATTTTATTGCATTTGAAGTGGCTGTGATTGTAGATTTGTAACTAATAGGATTTACTTTCAGCAGTACCATTTACGTTACTATGGATTTTTCGCTGTTTCCAGCCATGGATACCCCACTTGAATGGCATCTTACATGTATCGATTACTCTGATTACCTAATGATAATGTAAAATGATCTGATTGACTTACTAGATTAAAGTTATAAATTTATAGCAACCTCACAGTATCGGAAGCCATCTTGGATGCTATAATGGAGGAATTTATTATCACATTTTGTTTTTAATTAATCTCTGGTCAAAACACCAGGATAGATACCAATTTACCAACCTGCAGTCAAAGGTATAGATCAGACACTTTATTTATTGTATTGGCGGTCGTATTGAATTGATTACGTGATTACAGAATCATATTTAATTAGTCACAATGAATGTTTTATAAAGAGTCAGGCTCAAAATTTATAACTTTTGAGTGAACAACAATATAGTCCTATCTATCTATCTATCTATCTATCTATCTATCTATCTATACAAGCATTTATAAGCGCTCTACTAAGAACACAACGCTTTACAAAGAAAAACATATTTCAATCAATCATTTCAATCATTTATTTATTTGTCCATCAACAATATTTACATATAGAAATTGAACAATATTATAGAACCAATAGAATTTAAAAATGCTACAAGCATGAAATATCTGTACATAAATATATTTGAATGGACGACGACATTGCAAAACGCAGAGCGTGTAACGCAGTGACCTCGGTTAGACAAAAAAACAGTAATAGTACAAATTTATGTGTAAGGAATGTAAACATGGACCTACATACCCAATAAATAACAATTATACATGATCAATGAAGAATGGAATAAAGAGGCAATGAAGAGCAAGACTAGTAAATAATGTAAGAAAAATTAGACTATAATTAAATTTAGCTTATTACACAGTAGGTGTATACAAATAATATAATAGGTATGCAGGCAAAAATAACCAATATGTCTAGGGGAATAACAAGACCAAACACATAAAAACACATCATGAGACATGGGACAAAACAAAGACATACAAAAACGGGACAGGGAAAGGGGGGAGGGTGACAGCAATGACTAAGAGAGAATGGGACGGCGATATAATGCACGTAATAAATAACACAAGGAAAAAATCAATAAGCCTGGTAAGAGTTGAGAAATTGTTTAAAATGTTTTTTAAAGGATGAGAGTGAATGACAAGTTTTGATGGAGACATCTATACTGTTCCAGAGTAGTGCCCCTTGGGTTTTATAGGATGCTCAGCGAACTTTAGTGTTTGTAGATTAATGTGAAGTCCTACTATGGCTATTTTTGTATGTAGATCTGGTCGTTTCTTTTAAAGATTGGATTCAGTAGCCTGAGTAGTAGATTTGAATGGATTTATACATAAAAATTACTCCCTTTGGAAAAAATAAATGAATCTAAGAGTTTTAGCATGGTCTCATTGAGTGGAATAATGGGTCTGTGTGAGCCACCATAATGAGTTGGTACCGTGCGATTGCTTTTTTGTACAGGAGAGATTAGTGGGATTGTTTATGTCATGCCCACACAATTTCACCGTATTCGATAGGGGGAAGATAAATGTTGGTGTATACGGGTGTAAGGGCAGTTAAGGGGAAGATAATGCCGGACTTTGCGGATTCCTACCAATGTATGTTAGAAACAATTTCAGGATGTGTGCTGTGTAGAGAATCCAAGAAAAGGTGTTGTCAATACGTACCACCAGAAATTAGTGGTGTTTACTTCATAATATAATTAATTATCATTTGTCTTTTTTAGTAATATCTTGGTCTGTACCTGTTGTTTCTTTTTGAAGATCATAGAAGTTGTTTTAGCAATATTTAGGCACAGTTGTTTAATTTACCAGTTGGAGAATAATGTAGTTCAATTATTTGCCATGGTTCGAGTGTTTTGCAGGGTCTTCCGTTGTAGAGAAAGAAATATAGTGCATCCGCCAATATATATAATTCGACGCTGGGACAAGAGGAAGGTCATTAATGTAAAACATAAAATAAGAGACCCAATTGGAGCCTTGCGGTACCCCAACCGATATTAAATTTGGAGGCAAATCAGGTTTTGCCATTATAGTACGATTGTTTCTCTTTCAGATAGGTTTAATGATTCCTCGATTAGCAGACCCGTATGCCATACCGGGCTTAATTGTGTTGACACGGATAGTAAGGTCTAACGGTGTCCGAAAGCCGCTTTTGTTGTTTTTTGTTTCTTTTTTTTTTTTAAAAAAAAAAACTTTTTATTTTTTTTTTTTTGGTTCTTAATCAAGAAAGCTTTCCAACAGAGTAAAGATTTTTAGCCACAAATCCCGCAGACTTTGGTGTAAGTTTTAATAGCCATCGGTGGTCCTTTTAGGCGGACTCCAAATTGTTCGGACAAGAATATGATGCTTGAATGAATCAAAATTCTATTATACATACCTTTCCAGACCTTTGAACTAGTGGGTAGTATAGCACTAGGGTCTCTATCATTGTTAAACAAGTGAGAATCGCAGCTGAAAATGGGACTGACTTAGCAATTTTAGCTTTGAAGGAACCCCCCAGGTTAATAAGAACGTTTGAAACCTGGACCAGAATTGATTTATTCAGGGAGTACACTTTAAGATATTAGACCCGATTTCCATCGTGGCCTGGTTGAGCTGTTATTGATCCGTACAAGTTTTCATTTCATCTGATAAGTCGCGATAGAAATATACTATAGGCAATGGTTTATTGACTTGAGGAGTGTAAATTTGGGACCCGGAAGGGGGGTTATTTTTTCGCAAGAGAAGAGCCATATTCGTTAAAGACAAGCATTGAAGTGGGGCCCAGCGCAGAGTCGGTTCCTTCTTACCATCTTTATCGAGAAAAAAATCAGGGATATTTGTTCTGTTTCTTTCTCCAGGATGGTTGTTGAGGGGCCCACTGTTTTCATATTGGTTTTATAGATTCTATTCTCAGAGGAGATTGTATATTTTTTGAAGACGAAGCAATTGTTTAGATGATTTCTATATTTAACATACGATTCTATTTCATCTTTGGTTGTTTACCCAGTTGCTATTAATTTATCGTTTAGTTGTATTGACTTGCTAAGACCTTTATGTAAATCCCTTGCTTTAATAGAGAAAGTCTTTCGTTTTTGATATATCTAGTCTATAAGTGGGCAGTGTATTTTCATCCGATCGGTGAATTTATGCATAATTTTTTAAGCTGATTCCAGGGTCGTCATCTTTGCTGTACAAAATCCCAGTTAACAATAGAGAGTGCATTTTAAGACCCTTTAATTTTCTGGCATGTTGATTGCTAGCGTTGCCAATGAATATGAGGTCGATTTTGTTTGCGAATGGGACATTATTTGAGGTGAAGCAAATATTGGGGAAGTGCGATATAAGTCGTAATGATGAACTCCAGATTGATCGTCTAGTAAATGTCATTGAGAGCGGATGCTTGTCAGTAATTCTTTTTGGCGTGTAGCCTATCACCTGAAAAAAATTATTTGAGTAAATCATATTGATAAATTGTTGTTTGACACTTTAGCTACAATCACATTTCAATGAGGTCCAGCATTGAAATCGGCCCACTGATCACCATTGCCTTTCTCTTTTGTTACGATATTAAAGTTTTTTCATTTTGCGCTAATAATCTCAAAAAATGACATATTCTGGCTTGTAAATAATACCTAATGGATTTGTGGCGATGAGTATTTCATAAATAGGAGTCACATCGTGAATCTAATTGAGATCATTCTAAGAACATAATGGATATCTGAATTTATAAATAGTGAATCTCCTCCGCCTTTCCTGTCAGATCGTACGCAATTTTCGCGTCATAACCAGATAGGTCGACAGATTGGCAACGTCTTAAACCGCAAGACTCATTAAATCCATAGATTTCAAAGCGTGCTTGACGTAATAAACAATAATCGGTATAGAATACCATTCTTGTTACTGCTACGACTGTATGGGGTTATCGGACAAACCGGATGATTCCCAGAATGACACTAAAACTAGCATGGTCAAATAAGAACAACATAAGACAGGTGTTGGATCGATATTACATGCGTATCCTGGCCGAAGAGGGAATTGTACCAAGGTGGCTGGCAAGAAACTGAGTGTATAAACGAAGATCCTCACATTTAACGAATCAGACATACCTACAGAAAACAAAGCAAATCACACACAAAAACACGTAATAGTGAAATTGCTTAACACTATGTACCAGGCATAGCTGAACGTGGGAACCCAGCAGGCCGATGGGCCTTGCCTATACGATGTACTAGATGCCTATATAGAATGAATAACAACGGCACATATAGGAACTGGAAACTGGAGATGTTTTTGAAGAAAAGACAATACATTTAGGATTTTGGGCTAGTGGGACATAATTGAATTTGACGAGATAAATAACAATTCTGTAAAAATATGATACATTGCATATGGAGGTAGTTTTCAGAAGCAGATGTATTGTATGTTAATAGATGGTGGAGGCTCGACGCATTGCTGGCACTAGTGTTTACCCCAGGGTGACAGCGCGACACTCCGACGCCCCCACAATCGGCGGTCCTACTCATATATAAATAAAAGCAACAAGCATCAAAACACCAACGCAGATGGAAATAGGATGTTTTTCAAATGAGCTTGAACACTACCCCGACCCATCCTCACGATCTCCTTAGGCATGTTAATTCCACACGCGCAAGGGCTCGACAGCAAGGGGAATCACCCACCGCCTTTTTATATAATCGTCGCATGGAAATGACGAGTGTTAGCAGCGTGAAACGGAAGTCCTGCGTCCCGTTCAGATAATTGTTTCTCTGTAGGAACACGCTCACCCAAGTAAGAAGGAGCTTGTTCTGGAGACACTTATCAAATATACATCATCTTTTATAGCTGAATACTTCTTTAACGCAACCAATTCAATTCCCTTAAAAAGCCCGTATAGGGCTGGTCCCGCTACATCTAATAATTAACGCGCACTTTGTTATGGAGGGCTCTGCAAATCGCTTAGGTCCATTTCACGTGCCCCCACAACAAGAGTTACCATAATCAGACGTGAAAGGATCAACCCTCTAACTGCGGATTGTGGCAAGCCCTCACGGGTAATAGAGCGGCGAATCCTCCAAGTTCGCGTAAATGAAATTGATGATTTACAAAGGGGAATGACTTGCTCAGACCTGTTACGCAAGCATCAAAAAATACCAGATTTTTAACATTAGAGGATGGATGAATGCAAACAATTGCCAAGTCTGAGCTCGAGATTAGTGAGCCATGGTAGAATTCGATATCTGCAAAAACGATAAACTCAGTTTTCTCTTGCTTCAGTGCAGAGTATTAGCAAACATCCAATCATTGATTTCATCAGAATACAGGAAGCCAGCAGGTAATGGCACGTTGGGAGTCACCCTGGACCTTTGGGTCAAAGTCAAGAAAGAGCTGTATTCACAGCATGACATGAAATTTTATACCATTATTACGTATGTATCTCCACAGTGTGTAGGTGTATAGAGTGAACCCCCATGGTCCATATGGTACCCCTGCGTGAAGTGATATTTCATGTATGATCGTGCTGGAAACTCGTCTTGACATAACCTTAGATTCTATCACTTCAATAAATGCTACCAGCGTTTGACAGTACCCCCTATACCCAAACCTATATGTTGATCTTGCAGCAAAATGTGTGAACACCGTGTCCCAACGCTGCTGATGTCAAGTATACCATGAAAAACAGCCTTGGCCACAGCAGAGACTTCAGCACATCAGGTTTTCACCCTGAGAAGTGGGTCTCTGCTGTGGTGTCTACTGTAGGCAGATTGATACTTTTCACCATGTGGTGGCTCTCAACCTAGTGAAAATCATTGACATGCCACAGCCTTTTCAACGTTTTTGGACAGAATGTTATATTCGCCACAGGTCGATAACTTTTCAGGGAATTCTGATCCATGGTGGGCTTCTTGATAATTGGAGTTATTACCGAACGCTTAGCCTTGATGGAAATGACCATTGCAATGATTGAGTTCACAATCTAGGTATACTCGGCAGCACCCGGTGTAGGGTTCCTTGACCACCAAGACGCTAGAGAGCTATGAAATAATTTACTAGAGAAGCTTCATACTACGATTTCTAACATCAATCCCGCTAAGGTTTGTCAACGTACCCATCACTTACTGCAAGTTCCTACAAAATGTGTATGTCTCATTTCACTTGTAACATGATTAACAGTGTTTCTAATTTTTTCACACCTTCTCAAGGAAAAGGACAAACTCTATCTGAAAGAACTTTGGTAAGAACCACATCATGGATTTAGAGGAACCGATTGAGAGGAATTGTTGTACTATACATATCTTTCACTGTCAGTCATAGTTGTAACTTGTTTGTACGGACTCATTTTTGCACTAGTTATTAACTAGAACAGGTCCTTATTGAGTTCTACATGCAGTTTCGGTCAGCTGTCTGGTCGATTCTTTTTCCAACTCGCTCCAAGGCGCTCCGGGTCCGCCTAGCCTCATGATTGTGTTACTGTAACCATGCTGTTAGATCTTATGGTGCTAGTTTTTGTGATAAGGGACAAACTCATGCGAGGCACCGCATGATGTCAAAGTCTCATAATGATTACAACAGCGAAGATTAGGATCGTCCATCGGTCATGGAAATTGCATCTCACACATCCGCGAAGTTAGAGTACGTCATATCCATCTTGCCCATATTCACGGTATGTGCGTGTAACTTTCATGGGGAGGTTTTTTCACACTGGAATGGTACGGGTCCACAAGTGATGCAATGAGTGTAGTTTCAACCTCATTGCCTTTCCGATCAGACAATCAGCTACGGATACATGACCAAATTCCAGAGTGACCTGATATCTGTGGCGGACCAACAACATGCTGATGAAAACCGGTATTCTTCAAGATGTTAGTGAATTTCTTTGGCGTCATTTTTATCATCTCATCCACATGCACGTTACGGTACCGAATATTGCAACCTTTTATCAGGTGGTCACACAGGTCGGCATAGAAATTTGTCAAATTCGTCCATGAAGGCGGAGGTAGTGATTGATTTACACGCGACGTGATGGATGGTAAACAATACTCAACTCGATGGCATTTTGCTCATGATTATACGTGCTCAAAGGTGTAAGAAATAAAAAAGCAGACTGGGATAGAGTACAATTAAGGGGACCTGCTTGTATAGAGTGGCAAGCCTCTCCTCCCATCAATTGATACTGTCACGAGGAAAGTGGAGCATATCGTAGCCTGGGGTGTGCATTGGCCAATGACAACCATGTCGCTGCTCTTACCAGATTCTGTTATTACATTATGTCCCATCATTAAGTAAGACATGATCTACCAAAGTAACACCTTGTTCGTACTGAATGCGCATTCCAAAGCGTGTGAACAGTTAAATTTGGGAAAGGCTTGCATGGGGAATCGGACGCAAGTTTAGAAATGTTCCTTCAGGTATTGGACTATCATAACCCAGAAGGTTTGGGTATAGTCTGTGGGACCAAGACCCCACACCAATATGTCTTGCTTCCGAGAGCATGCCATTTAAATCTATGTGTTGGTGATACACGCTTTGTTAGTCAAACAAGTTCCTTTTATAGTAGACCAAAGCATTTGTTCACACACTCTGTACTTATTATTGAGTTGAAGTAGTTCAGATCTATTGTGTCCCAATCCAAGTGATTGAGCCATGGTCATAGTTGGGTGACATGTTGTAAACAAATCAATTATATGATAGTGGTCAGTGCAGCAAAGGATTGACCAATAGACCAAAAAGGCCTTGCACTACTGTATGCACAATTCCACTATACTTAGCCATATACCCCAGCAGTGTTGAAGAAGATGGGAAAAAACACTCAAATTAGTCATCCAAATCTAAAAATCACAGAAGAAGTTGCACAGTAGTTGGAGAAAGAAAGTCCCAATAAGCATGTATCAGAAGATTCAGCAAAGTTCAAAAACAAGAAATCTGTAGTAGATAAGTACAAAAAACAGGAGGTGGTTGTGGCAGCCCTGCAGGCGCATCCAACAACACCCGATTTCTTCGTCCTGTTTTCTTTTCTTAAGAAGTGGCCGAGCAAGCACAATATTGGATGCGTTGTGGAATTTGTGACGTTGTATGATCGGGAAGTGATACCTGATCAAATGGAATGACAAAAATCAAGACTCGGGATGATGTCAAATATTAAGCAGAAACGTGGTTGCTTTTTTCAGATAAATATGCGGAACAGAGAGTCACTAATGTGTTTCAGACATGGATAAGCACACAAAGATCTTGACAGAATTGTGAGATGGAGTTTCACAGTCCAAAATCCGTATAGTATCTCTCAGAACAAAAACCGGGTCCGAACACCGAGCCCTGCAGTGGTACTCGGTGCTGTGGTTTGAATGATTATGACTCTGGGTATATTAAAAGTATGGGGGATGACGAAGGGGTTTAATATTTTGTAAAAATTTACATTCGGTAAAAACAGTAAAAAATTTTATTAAAAATTGGGTTTTGTAATTTTTAATTTGTTGAACAGAAAAGCAAGGTTGTGCATCCCTGACAGAATTTATAGTGAATCTAGCATGTTTTGCGAAACAATTCAAAAGAATTCGACTGGGATTCAGGCATTGTACTTTTAGAGGCTTGAAGGAAGTTTTGTGATTCTGGCAAGTAAGTGAAAGATAATTGCCGGCATTAGCACATTAGGGTGGTGTTTCCGTAAATAGGGTACCAGTAGATTGTCCCGTTACATGTGGACATTTTTGTTTATCTAATTTAACAATGAAGATATGTATTCAAACTTATAAATTCCATTTTAAATTACCGCATTTGCATCTACTTTTCAGATATATAATAATATGAAACATTGGAACTCATTAGCTTTTAATTTTATGTATAAATTAATGGTGCATTTACGTGTAAATGGGACACCAACGTGACATGAAATTAAAAAGCCTAATCATTGGTTTCTGGTTATGTGCATCAAAACATTGAAAATATCTGGTATATTGTTAGGATTATTATAAAGTTAAACACATAAAGCTTCATATCATACTAAATCTGAATCTTTTGGTAATTAGTCGATCATGTATACTCAATTAAGTCATTTGATTCCCAGTGTAAAAACAATCCAAAATGTTGGTGTCCCGCTTTTCACGTTTAATTATGGGAACCAATGGTTTGTTGGTTCTGAGAAATGAATGTATGTTGACATATAAAGTGCATTGCAATGATTGCATACGCCATTCATGCTATATCGTGCGCAGTTTTTAAAGACAGTGTATCGAAAACCTTGAAATTTTGAA
>JAMKCH010040451.1:0-16115 GCA_023653785.1 Ophioderma brevispina | reverse complement strand
TGTAGATGATTTTAAATTCATATGGATTGGCATGACGGTGTTCCTATTGTTCTTTCTCATGGTCTTCCAACTATGCTCATTGACACCATGTATTCAAGTGGGTTTTAATGAGCCCACTTATGTCACTAATGGTGCTGATCATTTCCTGGATTTGGTTTTGTTACTGATGCTGCCTTTGTGAAATCTTGTGAGTCTTCTTGTGTTGATGGTTGAGACCACTCAGCTGTAATTTTACAGAATATGGTTAAACAGGTTCCAAAGTGTTAATAAAATGGTTTATTGACTTGGTACTTAGGCTGATTTTGATCTCATGTGTAGTACATTAAGTAGTAGTAATTTTGTGTCTTAATTTTGATGATGTTGATGACATTTGGAATAGTTTTGAAAATATTCTCACTTCTGCTATAAATGTTCCTAAAAAAAGTCAAATCATGTTCTTCTGTTCCATCATCAGACTTACTTGCTTAGCTTTTTGTACAGAATCTTTTTATTTATAAGTACACAGATTCCAGATATTTTAGTAACCCATGCATGGGTTACTATCTTGGAAGATGTGTATTTATAAATAAAAAGATTCTGTACAAAAAAGCTAAGCAAAGTAAGTCGTGAGATGCATGGTGAAAATTTAAAAACTGCCAAGCAACACGTTAAAATCTTGCATTAGGAAAAGTAATTGTGATTATTCCATTGATATCTTCAAATCCCAACAAAATATGTGGGCCTACATAAAAGCTGCCCATAAAATTCTCCAAAGGCTTTCAAGGTGGTATGGAACGGTCAGGAGATTAATAAGAACAAGGTATATTAATGTATTGGATGCTTTTAATAAGCAGTCTTTCTTTGTAATTTGGTGATGATTATGAACCTATTGTTATTGAGATTGCTAACTTCCTGATTCTTCCTGTACTAGAATTAACTTTCCATCCCCCAATTCGTTTTTAAAAATCATTAGATTTGATATTTTGAACAGGAAATACTCAAAACCACAAAAATAAAAAGGAATTGAAAACATAGTGGGAACCAATTAATGACCCAGAAATTTTAAAATAGTCATTATTTTGATTAATGAACCCCTAATTCATAACTTATATCTGGAATCAATGGAAATTCCACAAAAAGGCAAAATATTGTTTAAAATTATATTTTGTCTATTTTGTGCAAAAAATCCAAAGTTTTATCCAGCATATCCATAGTCATAGGGAGGAAAGAAAAAAAATAGGAGGCTCTAAGACAACCAGAAAATTTCCCCAAAATGCGAAACCATCTAAATGGCATTTTTGTAAATTTTTACCAAAGACCAAATTGGATGGAGAACATTATTGACCTTTTGAAAATAATCAAATTGGGTCAAGAAATGCTAATTAAAGTTAAGGTGCCCGTAACATGGTGTTCTGATCGTCTTTGGGCCCTATTTACCTGGAAGTAGTAGCATCAGTTACAGTAGTAATAGGACGGTATCAGATTTAAAGGCCATATTTTTCATTGTAATCCTAAATTTGAGCCCAGACACATATGTCATTCCAAGATATAATAAAACAAAAAAAAAAAAAAAAACTCCAGAAAACTTGTACCCAGGCCTTGCGGGAAAAATTTCATAAATTATGCAAATTAGATACTTAATTAGAATATTTTACACCCAAAATCTAATCAGGTTGAGAACTCATCAACCTGCTTCTTTCCACCAAGTTACATCATCGTAGCCCTTACAGAACTCCAGATAAATTGTACACAATGTTGACATTTTCTGTGCAATATTGACCTTTTTCCCTTGACCTTTTTTCCCCTACCCCTGACAGACCCAGGGGAGGACCCTGGGGGTTGAATGAATTACATTGTGAGTAGGGGGTATCCCCTCCTACAATATACCAAAGTTTGGCTACTCTAGCACATCCAGAAAAAAAGATATGCCCAAATGTTCCAGGTTAACATTTTTATCACGGACATACGGACATACAGACATACAGACGGACATACGGACGGACATACGGACATACGGACGGAGCCCATTTTATAGTCCCCTCCCGAACTTCGTTCGGCGGGGACAAAAACTGCAGCAACAAGTTAAAATCTTGCATTAGGAAAAGTAATTGTGATTATTCCATTGATATTTCAAATCCCAAAAAAATATTTGGGCCTACATAAAAGCTGCCCATAAACATTCTCCAAAGTCTTTCAAGGTGGAAGGTCAGGAGATTACTAAGAACAAGGTATATTACATGTATTGGATGCTTTTAATAAGCAGTTTTCTTTGTAATTTGGTGATGATTATGAACCTATTGTTATTGATATTGCCTCACTTCCTGATTCTTCCTGTACTGAATTAAATCCCATCCCCCAATTCCTGTTTTAAAATCATTAGATTTGATATTTTGAACAGGAAATACTCCAAACCACAAAAATAAAAAGGAATTGAAAACATAGTTGGGAACCAATTAATTACCCAGAAATTTTTAAAAATAGTCATTATTTTGATTTTAATACATAATTCATAATTATATCTGGAATCAAATGGAAACCATCAAAAAGGCAAATATTTGTTTAAAATTATATTTTGTCTATTTTGTGCAAAAAATATCCTAAGTTTTATCCAGCAATATCCATAGTCATAGGGAAAAAAGGAGCTAAGACACCCAGAATCAAATGGAAACCATCTAAATGGCATTTTTGTAAAATTTTTACCAAATACCAAATTGGATTTACTTGACCTTTTTGAAATAATCAAATTGGGTCCAGAAAATGTCCATTAAAGTTAAGATGCGTCACATGCGTGTTCTGATCGTCTTTGGGACCCCTATTTACCTGGAAGTAGTATCGACTTATCAGATGAAAGGCCATATTTTTCTCATTGTAATCCTGAAATTTGAGCCCCAAACCCATTTCATTCCCAAGATATAAATAAACAAAAAAAAAACAACACAATTTAATGGTTAACCATCAATATTAGCACAGTATTGAATAGGGCTTTGCAATAGGCAAAGCCCTTCTACCATCAAAACAGCAAGTGTGTTTCCCACTTTACTTGATGGGGAGTATGTGTAAGTGCCAGGCTCTCATATCAAGTAGAGAACACAGTGAAATTGGAACAAGCACCTTTAAAGCATCAGGAGTGCAAGACATATTAAGATAGGCTTTAGAAACAACATGTAGAAATCACCCAAAAATCCTTGGAACAACAAGTATCGAAAAGTACCGTCAGTGCCCCACAAACCATAGAAACACAAAGGGACAAAACACTGGGAACCACCCAAAAATGTGTTTTGGTAAAAATTTATAGTGTCATAATTTCTGAAACAAATGGCATGTCTGTTTATTGCCTATTGGATTTCAAAACTGAGGTCCATGCAGGCAATGCTGAAATAACCCCAACAATACAGAATACCAAGGGAGTTGAAAACCAGCCAAAAAGTCATACCATATTAGGAATGCACTCACTTAAGGCACTATTAGTGATCTGCCCAAAGAGTTGAAATATTCAAAACTTGCAGAAGACTATTTATACAAAGAATAAGCCTGTAGAATTTGCACAAGTTCTTTTTTTCTAAATGCAAAAAAGGAAGAAAACAGCACTCTTCAAAAGATATGAATCTCCATTCAATTATTTATTTTTGATACGGACAAAAATTACAGTACAGTGGCCTATGGGACTGTTGGAAACAAGTATTTGCTCATAACATAAAACCGCAAGATCGGGATCAACTCAAATTTTGTGAATAAGGTTTTCTCAAGGATATCTAGTGAACCATGAATAAAACAGAAGGTGCTGGAATCACGAAATGCACCTTTAATAACTCTGATACTGAAAACATTTTGTCTTAACCTTAGGCATAAAAAAATATGTTTGTTTGGGGTAACGGAGAAAAAATATCAGGGTCAGACGGTTTTTTTTAATATTTTTTTTTTAGATCTTCTCAATGTTTTACTCTAAAATGAATACAAGATGCTACTATTTAAAGCTTTTTTCAAAGACATAGTTACCAAAGATCTTTTATTTTACTTGTTGTAGTTGCTTTGTTGTCTTGTTTTTTTTTGGGTTTTTTGTCTTTGTGATGGTAAATTTTTTTTTTAAATTGTGGATGAAAATAATGGGTCGGTTGGCAGAAATTTTTGTTATTTTGTGCTAATTTGCCTAAAAAACTTTTGAGTCGGCATTTTTTTTTTTAGGGTCGGTCGGGTTACGCCAAACAAACAATTTTTTTATGCCTTAGTCTAGTGTGCTGCTTCTTTACTTTGTATGTGTGTCCTCTGTTTCCATGTTCCTTGTCTGCCAATACAAACATGGATTTTTTTTCACATCGTTGTTTCCTGTCATTATCTTGTAAGTATGTATTTAGGTCCCCTCTTAATCTTCTAAATGTCAATGTTGGAAGATTCAAGTGCATCAGCCTTTCACTATAACTCAAATCCTTAAATTTAAGGATTTTAAAAGTGCCTATGCTGCAATTTCTCAACCAAATCTGTATTTTTCTTGAGTACAGGATTCCATATGCAATTGGCATATTCTACATGTGGTCTGATCAACGTCTAAACCTTGAGGATTTTTAACATGTCCTCATCCACATGGTCAAATGTTCTCCTTAGAATAATTCCTACCATACTAATGGGCTTTCTCAGACTCGGTAATCAATGAAATATGCTTAGATAATAGGAGAGTGGGGTCAAATGTAACACCAAGGTCCTTCTCTTCTTTTGTCTTGACCCAGAGATTTCGAAATAAAATTTTATTGTGTAGTACTTAATTAAAATTATTTACTTAGAACTATTAAAGAATAGATAGTCACTTGAAAATAATGCTTCATTTCAAATTTAGAGATTTATAATTGGATTTGTCATTTTCATGCAGTAACAACATGTGCACAGTACCAGAATTTTATAACAAATGTTGGATTTTCTATATGAAGGACTTCGATTTGAGCTTCAGTGATCGCATGATTAGTATGGACAAGCATTCGTATATGCAAAAAAAACATGATTTGGTTGAAAATTGATTGTGCCCTCATCGGGAAATTAACTCATCAAGGTTACTTCTTATCCATAATTCACTGTGTCAGCCTGGTCAGACTATTTGTCTGTTGGGTCCATAGTGCCTGAAATAATATTAAAAATATTGTCACGCGGGGTGCAAAATAGCCGGAGCGCGATGATTTTTCTTTTTTTTTTTTTTTTTTTTTTTTTTTTTTTTAATTTTTTAGGTTTTTTCTTTTTTTTTTTTTTTTTTTAATTTTTTAGTTTTTTCCTTTTTTTTTTTTTTTTAATTTTTTAGGTTTTTTCTTTTTTTTTTTTTTTTTTTTTTTTTCTTTTTTTTTTTTTTTTTTTTTTTTTTTTTTTTTTTTTTTTTAAAAAAAGTAAAAAATTTTTCTTTTTTTTTTTTTTTTTTTCCTTTTTTTTTTTTTTTTTTCTTTTTTTTTTTTTTTTTTTTTTTTTTCTTTTTTTTTTTTTTTTTTTTTTTTTTTTTTTTCCTTTTTTTTTTTTCTTTTTTTTTTTTTTTTTTTTTTTTTTTTCTTTTTTTTTTTTTTTTTTTTTTTATGGTATTTTGAAGTGGTATTTCAATGGAGGATATTTAGTGGTGTGTGCCCCTCTAAACATTCATACGGGATTGTGAATTTTTGCGATTTCGAGTCTGCAAAGACCTCGATTTATTAATTTTTGACAGCGGTTGAGATTTTACATTAGACATCTATATTTGACCAAATCGCATTTGACACAAAATCCAATTTTTAACGATTTTACAAAGGAATAGCTGTGTTGAAGACAAGGGGCTTGGGTGCTCATGAAAATGGTCGCTTTATGCCGTGTTATTCGCTATGGACTGCAACTTGGGTCTCAAAATGATGATGATAGGATTGTATTGAAAGCTCGCGCAATCAAAGAAGTACATTGACATTCAATGTACTGGCATGGTGTGGGTTATGACTAAAAGGGCTAATTGAATAGCTAGTTATCAAGTCTAAGTCGCATTGTTTCTTGTTTAAGGGAAGCGAGATGTCAAAACCGCTGTTTCCTTGTCAGTTTTTTGACCAAAAAGGTGCATCGAGTTTTAAAATTGTTAATTTAATATCCACCCAAATCCCTCAGAGGTATTTTCAGAAGAAACAACATTGTAGGTTTTCTTGACTTTATATAAAATATGTTAGAAGAGAAGAAGAGTGAAAGAAAAGTAGAAAAAGAGATCATAAAAGATGCGAAAAATTAATAGTTTCCCAACCCTATCCCTATTATTGACGGCAATCCTGTCATACACACGCTTAGTACAGGCCGAGGGCTGGTGGGGGGGGGGGGGCCGGGGTGGGTGTCAGTGAAATAAGCAAGACCAAGTACTTAATGAGTGTTCGAGCTGTATTATGGACAGTTCTTGAAGCTAATTCAAAGATGTTTGAATCTCACAAATCATTACCTTAGTTCCACAAAAACGCGTTTTAACAGTTGTAGTCTTTGGGTTACAACGCAGTAAAGAGCGCCAAAATTGCACAAAAAATGGGATATTTTAGAATATATACAATTACTTGGAGACCCATTAAACTCCGTTTCATTGTCGTGGGGAAGCAAAAATAAATGACAACTTTTCTTAAAAAACGTCCATATTTGTCACAAAAATCAAGAAAAAAATCAAAAACTAACGTTATTAAGGTTGTTCGAAATAGGGCGCACAACACCTAAATCACTCCACGTTTGGGGGAATGGAAGGAAGTTCGGTTAAAATGACACAGACATGTTTGAGCTATTTTGCCAGTCCTTTGGGGACAGGGTCCTAGTGAGCGGTGGTATAATAAAGTAAAGAAGATAAGGATTGATCATTGCTGAGATTATCACAAAATTTGGCCATTCGATTCGTGGTTGGTAGAATAGGCCCTAGACTTCCGGCCTGGTCGAAAGCGGGGCTATGAGGCTTACACGTCGGCTCAAAATAGTGGGGGCGCTGTTCCTATGCCCTTTCTTAAAATCTCTACAAGAATGTATATCAAAACAAATGAAACTTATTTGAAAGTTTTATTATGGATCTATGGGAAATGATTCATAATAATTCAAATATTGTCACGCTGGGAGTGCAAATAGCGGGCGCCGAAGTGTGGGATTTTACGTGTATTTCAATGGAGCGATGGTATATAGTGTGGTGTGCGCAACTAGCTGCCACCAAAGGCTGAGCACAACTTGGGTGAAGTGTGCCCTCTGGGGCCCTCATGTAAACCATGAAAATTCTGGTACGCTTATGGTCATGGCTACGATGACCATTGTTGATGCAAAGATTTGGAACCACCAAATTTTACAAATAGGCCTACAAGTGGCCATGTGTCTTAAGGTGGGACACCTTTGCGTTACGAAAGATTTGTTGGGAGGCATAATCCATTTTTAAGTTTTGTACAAACACTTTGTCTTGGCCAACATAATAAAGAGACAAAAGGCATACATTTTTGGAAAGCTTATAAAATAAGGACTTCCAATGGCATTCAAAATAAACTTGATATCAGGGTGTACAAGTAGAATACAGGGTATTTTTGTAACAAGTAAATTGTTTAAGAGGAAAACGGGGGATGGGACTTGCCTGTTGAAATTTTAATTTCCTTTCAGAAGAATTTGATGCACTAGGGGACCACAAAATTGAAAAGAACACTAAAAGAGCTTTCAGAAAATATATAGTTTATATAGGGTGCAGTGATTCCTTACGTGTGTACAGGGCGACTTAAATAACCTTCGTTATCAAAAAACGCTAATTAATGCAAATTTTATTTACTACTGTTAATTAGTTCATTCCTTCCCTTTCAACTGATGTACATATGTGTACTAACTTGATGGCATACATTTGAATCTTTGTTTTGATGATTTTTAGCCATTTAGATAGCAATTTACAAAATATTAGTTTACGCTATATTTTACAAGCTTTTACACAGAGGTCTATGGGAAGACCATTTTGCAGCTCGTTATTTTGCTTATTAAGTCTAATTAATACAAGTTAGATCATTACCTTTTTCCATGTTTTAATTGCTGCAATGTCCAAGGTTAAGTATACATAAAAGATATCCATGCTACATCAATTAATAATTAATAATTATGTTTTTCATAATTTTGCTCAGCAAACTTGAGTTTCCCATAGACTTTCTATGGTACCATGCCCTCACATCCGTGCCCTCATATCCTCCACTCTGCATGCTCGTTAGTAGAATTGATCATAAATTAATTAGCATCAAAGGAGAAGCCTGAATTTGGTGTCAAATGAAAGAGGAAAAACTAGGCTTTAATAAAAGACCAAAAGAAGGGTGTAGGTATTTATCTTCATTTTGAAAATACCATTATCATGTCACATTTTTATGAAAAATGTCACACCTCCACCCTATTGAGGTTCCCAACTTAAGACGCATGGCCAAGTACAAACACTGAAACAGTCAAACAATAAATCCTGACCTGAGAAAAAGTGAAAGAAAAAGTGGAGAGAGAGAAAAAAACCTGACAAATAAAAATACCCAAATTGGGCTGAAAACACGTTTGAGTTTCAGGGATTTCAGAGACCCGAGGTTCCGGGTCATTGACTCTTGACTTTTCATTCTGACCCACGAGAAAAATTAATGAGAGTCATTTTGACCCGCGGCTTTTTGAACATAAGCATCTCAAAAGTCGGCCGAAGTCGGATTTCCTTTCCCAATACTCTAAATTCCTGTAGTCGCAAGTCATTTAAACTCGCGGCTGACGCTCTTTGCACATCAAAGGTTTCAAGAATCAAGCTGAGTGGGCTTTGTTTCCCAAGTTTCCCAATTCTAATTTCCATAGTCGCAAGTCATAAGTAGCCATCACAATACCTTGACAAAGAATATTGCAATTAAATCCTATTGTTGATCTGCTTGATTGCACAAGTACCAGGTTAAGTCTTAATATCAATTAGATGGCTGATCAATACGATTAAAATGAATTCTGTTGTTGGTTTGCTTGAATGCACAAGTACATCGAGATTGAGAAGGGGAGATCGCTATTGATTTGTTTGAGAGCATTATGTATGTAGTATGAAGTAGTGTGAAGCGTCAATCACTCCAGTATACCCTAACTCAGAACTCAACACGGTCACCGACAATTTACATTGTGTGTATGCACATCCAGCATTAACTGCAAACGGTGACTTAGTAGCCCCGCCTATGTGGTGACTCTCAGTGCATAAGACAAGGAATCAATTGATTCATTAATGCAACGGTGATTAGATGCTCTGGGCATGGCTAATATTAGGGCCCCGCCCAGCAGTGACTCTAGGCATCAATTGATTATTACCGTGCCATACACAACCTGATGGCCTCCTGGGACTCTGGACTTTGCGACCCCGTGGGGAAACCATTAAATGAAATGGGGCGGGGGATGTAGTGCAATCTTTGCCCTTATTTGCTGCATATAGTGGCATATATTATAATGATTGATCAAAATTTTCAAATAGTCCTAGCACATATCATATATAGGACGCCACTGGTTGAAAAAGGGTCTAAGTTTCGAGTTAGGGTAGGTGGTTGAGTAGGAAAATGCCAATGGTACCAGGTGTTAGGGAAATATGTGGATCATGGCCTGGGTGGATGTAGAATCAGAAGTGGGGAAATTATTTTTTAGGGGCCAAAAAAGGTCAAAATTGACCCAAAGTAGGTAAAATTCATAGAATGGTGATTTATTTATTCCAAATTCATATGGAAAGTATACTAATACAATTCCCCCTCTATAGCTATCGATTCAGAAAAATTTGAATGTTGGAATCTCTGGGGTTAATTTGACAAGGAAAGAAAGGACAAAAAGGGGTCCAAAATTGACCCAAATTAAGGTAAAAATCATAGAATGGTGATTCAAAATTCATATAAGTAATATTTAATTTCCCCACTATATTGCTGTAGATTCAAGAATTTGAATGTTGGAATCTGGGGGGGGGGCCTGGGGTTATTTTTGACCCCAGAAAGGACCCAAAGGTGTCAAAGTTGACCCAAATATGGTAAAAATCATAGAATGGTGATGTATTTATTCCTCTTAATTTTGAAATGTAATAGGTGCATTTTGCCCCACCATATATAAGATAGCTGTAGATTGAAGAATTTGAATGTGGGATCTGGGTTATTTTTGAAGGACCCCCAGAAAGGGTTAAAATGGGCGTCAAAATTGACACAAATTTAGGTCAAAATCATAGAATGGTGACTTTATTGATTGTGACTTATATTGAATGTACTATTTAATTCCCTCACTATATAGCTGTAGATTCAGAAGAATTTGAATGTTGGAAACTGGGGCCAAAAAGGGGGTCAAAATTGACAACAAAATAGGGTAAAATCAAATGGTGATTCTGATATTCCATCTTAATTTGTAAAAGTAATAAGTATATAGATGTATTTGCCATTGCTGTTTAGATTGAAGATTTTGAATGTAAGTAACCCCAGAAATGGCCAAAAGGTTAACAAATGACTTAATAATGGGTATTAAAAACAAGGAATGGAAAATTGATATATTGTATGCATATGTTTCAATATTAAGGCAGGAATTGACACAATTTAAAACCTTTATTCACTTTTATCAGTAAGTGACATTTACAAAATTGAAAAAATTGCAGTATAATGGTCAAATTAAATAAAAGCATGTGTGCTCCCTCACATTTTTGTAGTGGTTCTTTGTGTATTTACCCCCTGTTTCTACCTTAATGCGAAGAGACTGTAAGCTTGCTATTTTGTGGTTTGGAGGGTGATGCAATTTCATGACACGTTAGGAACAGGAGACAAATGGTATTATATTTCTCCCATCACCATTGCCTTTGGTTTACAACTCTCGCACGTCAATCTGGTAAAACTGTTTAAGCGATTTCTAAAGCTTTATGATAGTTGACAACCTTTAGACTGACGTATAAGATCACGTTTCCGCTTCCTGTAGCAAATCCTAACTTGACAGGACCCGAGTCATTGCCCAGGTCATGAAATTAAAGGAGATATGTAGAAGACGAAGGCTTTTGTTTCAACTCATAAGTCTTTGAAGGAATGTTGATAAGCTTTGATAAATCTTAACATGCACTGAAGGTTGAATCGTTTTGAAATCTTTACCCCTGTCAAGTAAGATCTCTTCGATATTTATAGTATAGACAATCCAAAATTGAAAACTTTGGATAATAAGGTAAAATTACACCTAATTTTGGTCAAAAAATATGACCCAAAAATTACTGCATGGTTTTACTTATCTGCAGTTTTCTCCTGTTAAAAACAATTGTTATAATGCACAATCTCCAGGCTTGTAATCAGGGTGGGGCTGACGCTCCCATTTCCAAAAAGTCCCATAACCCCTCAAAGGACCAAAATAGATTTTTTGCAAGCGAAATAATGTAGGTAACATCCACTTTGCACCATGATGTGCCTCTTTGTAATTTTGGGGTACCAAATTGTCCCTTTGTTAATTTTTGAGGAATCCCTTTTGATTTAGTGTCCTTTTACTGACATTCCATGAAAACTTGTTGAAAAAGGGATCAAAATGGCCCAACCCAATTGGTCACATTTAAACCCAAAACACAAATCCATAGAGAGAAACAGTTGTCAGTCAGAAGAAATCTATACTAAAAATGTTGTTAAATCTGATCTTTTGGTTTATTTCTGCCCCTGAAAGTATCACAAACTGTTTTGAAATTATTATTGAGAAGTATCATATGACAAGTCTTTTGTCTCCAGAGCACTAAGATTGCCCTTCTACAGGCCTGTTTTGAAAATATCTTACTGTATGGTGCAGAAACAATTAATGAAGGGGGAGCTGCGGACTTTTTAAATGGACTTATATACCAGCAACTCATGCAGTTGAAAATATCTCCTGAAAAAATCATCCTACCGAATTCGGATCTATGGTGAAAATACCTCCTATTAACACTGTGACAATGTGGCTCAGAATAGAGCACAGTTCTGTAGGCATTGCTTTCAGTCAAGGACCAAATTAATCAGACCTTTTATTCCCCTCGCCCCTTCCCCCTTTCCCCTCCCCCCCGCCTCCCCCTCCCTGTGGATCTTCCATGTCCAAGTAGAGGGTAGCCATCACGAACCTACTCTGATATGCTATTCAGCAGAGATACCAGCTTTACTTTGACTTGGGAGGCAGCAATACATGATAAACGTTTTGCAAGACGTACGCTACGGGATTTCGACAAAAAGTCAAATATGAATGATGATATTTGTCCACCTTTGCCAACATTGCAATCGGTTTGTCAATTGATGCAAATCTAGGTGGGTTTGCTACCTGACACAAAATGCAACATTTGTCTAGTCCACTTGCTTCTCAAAACATTACTTCCACAGTATAATTGCCCAATTGTTAGCTTTTAATTCACACTCTTTTGGGTCTATTTGACCTCTTTTTGGCAGCTTTCTAGGAACTCAATTCTGGATTCAAATTGATTAAAGATCCCTCTCTAAGGCCAAGTAAAAACAAACAGTTGATCATCCCCCTCCCTCCTCCGATTTTGGACGACCGCACCGATTTTGATATTTCCTATTTCTTATCAAAAAAAATCACACCACCACCAAAAGAAGGCTAAAAAGGGGAAATTAAAATACAAAATTGTTAACTTCACAATTTTTTTTACAGTCTCATACCTATTTTAAAGAGTTCCTTATTTTGTTGAGCATTTTCTTCAACCTTCTTACATACTGCTATTTCCACAACGCAAACGCAATCCTTAAATATATTATGGGGCATCTTAGAACATGCGGCCACTCTTTGAAAAAAATATAAAATAACATATAATAAGTCCGTCCCTCACCAATCTTTTTTCAATGTCTGGGCCGATCAACTGTTTTATTATTTTTACTTGGCCCTTAAATTGCCTCGTCCCCGGGATCAACAGATTTTACAGAAGTGATCAAATTAATATTGGTGTCCTGGGGAAAGGTACTATTTGTCTCATTTACTCTGTTAAATCGTACGACTTAAATATTGAACTTATATTAATTAGATAAAAGTTGGAATAATACATCACCATGCTATGATTTTACCTTATTTGGGTCCATTTTAAGCCCTTTTCATTCACCCTTTCTGGAATCAATTTTGACCCTAGATTTCCAACATTCATTGCTTCTTCTGGAATCTTCTGCTATAGATTGGGGAAATGAATACAGTTTAAGATAGGAATACTACATCACATTCTATGATTTTTACCATCATTTGGGTCAATTTTGACCCCTTTGGGGGGGCCTTTTTTTTCTGGGTACAAAATACCCCCCAGATTCCAACATTCAATTCTTCTTGATTCTACAGCTATATAGTGGGAAAATTAAATATATTTTTTTTTTTTAATCTTTAACCCAATTTTTCCTCAAATCTATGATTTTTACCTTATTGGGTCCATTTTGACCCCTTTTGGGCAATTCCTGGGGTCAAAAATAACCCCAGATTCAACATTCAAATTCTTCTTGAACTCTACAGTATATAGTGGGGGGAAAATAAATACTTCCCGACGGAAAAATTAAATTTACTATTACCATTAATATGAAGCTGGAATCACCATTCTATGATTTTTACCTTACTTGGGTACATTTTTTGACCCCTTTTCGACGCACCCTTTCTGGGTGTCAAAAATAACCCCAAAATTTAATACATTCAAAATTCTTCTGATATCTACGCTATATTAGTGGGAAAATTAAATACTATTAATTAATATGAAGTTGGAATCACCATTTTTACCTAATTTGGGTCATTTTTGACCCTTTTTTGGCCCATTAAAAAAAATTGCACCACTTCTGATTTATGCATCCACCCAGGCGATGACCCCCACATATGTACCTAACATGTGGAGCAATGAAATTTTTCTACTCTTCACCTAACCCTTGGTGCCCAAACTGGTCA
The DNA here is from genome assembly GCA_023653785.1 of Ophioderma brevispina. NCBI lineage: Eukaryota > Metazoa > Echinodermata > Ophiuroidea > Amphilepidida > Ophiodermatidae > Ophioderma > Ophioderma brevispina. The sequence goes on along the minus strand of JAMKCH010040451.1, from coordinate 2,306 downwards.
GGGCTGACGTACTATTTCCAGTGGCGGGGGAAAACCTAAACATGTCGAATGTAAAGTTAGTAATACATAGTAATCCTTTTCATTGCCCATAAGTTTGGCCACTGTAGTCACGTACTCTAATGCTCTCGCAAGCCCCAGCCCCATCAGTCGCAAATCATTTCAAACTCTTAAAATTTATGTGAGTTGTAAAAAAACACCGTCTAGGAACATGCTTGAAATATTAGAGGTATTATGCTAAGAACAGGGATCATTGAACATCCAAGGGCGGCCTTGTGGGAAGATTCAGCGGATCACTTTATAGCATCCACTGAATGAGTTCATATTAAATTTAAAGAAAGACAAAGATGTGGACTGATAGAGTTGAGAATGTTTTTGTCACCTGACTCCATTCATATATCTCATCCAATTGCGTTCCACATTGATACAACTAAACTTAAATAAATTTTTTATACCAAATGATTGATTGGTCTTATAAGTTTAAACTTAAAATAAATTGCCTTCGTTCTCAGGTTCCATGAAGCGAGGTTCAGCTACATGTCAAAAGAGATCTTGAATCACATGCTCATGTAACAATTTCATATAAAACAGAGAAACGTACTCTTAGTAACATGTAGTTCGTGGCATAATTTGCTATTTCTGTCGAATCTAAATACTTGCTGCAAATTTATAATGTTTATAGATTATATCGACTTCAATGTTTCATTCCAGCATACACACGACTATTTCTATTGTATTTGGCGTCGACCTGATTTTTCCCAATTTTTTTTGCACCGAGTTCCATACTAAAAGACAGTATGAGCAGCTGCATTGAGCAACCCAGCCCGTAACTTAATTCTTCCTCATGAATTGGGTACGGGCTTATGAGCCGGTAGTTATTACAACTAAAATTGTTACAGCCTGTCTCAAAACAAACGGTACAATCAGAAAAAAAATTGGTTTAAATATGAAATTTCAAAATAAGTCACTGCTTACTGGTATAATATTAAAGAAACAAAGACAGTTTCCAATGGTGTTTGTGTCATATTATTTTGCTTTTGTCAATCCAGAGATATAATCCAAGTTAGTGCGATATACCAAACTAGATTTTGTGCCATAGTTATGCGGGGCAGAGTTTCTTCGCCCAGTATGCCATGCGGTCTTGAAGAGACACAAGATTGCAACTGACAAGAGAAACAAAAACACAAGAGTAAAGCTAAACAAAAGAAGTCTAGTGTTATCGACACAAGTTTTAATAGTAACATAATCAGTTCAATGATTAATATTCTTCTTTTCATAAATAATAAAACATACAAAGTTTATTGCACGTCAATGAAATGGAACTTGAATTTATTACAAAAGTGGTAGCTATTAAAATCATGCCAGAAGGAAGGTAATTGCAACCGAAATAAGCAATCCATCCAAAGAAATGGTTTTAAAATATTGCACTATCTTTTGTGCATTGCTAATTGTTGAAGTCAACAAATTTGAATTGGAAGCAACGTTCAGTGTGGTAGGAATTTGCGTTTTATGATACCTTAAAGACATAAAAACCTCTATCCTCCAGGTTGCTTACGACAGCCTGTACGCTCATGGTTCTCTTCTAACAAAAACAGTATGTCGAATGTTATTTACTTTATCTTAAGCCAGAATACTGGGCATAACTTCCACCATTACGTAGCTATTTTAGTATCGTTTAGAGTTTCTTATGAAAGTGAACCCCGTTTAAAGATTTTCAATCTGCTCAATGTGAATAACCTTAAGTTGAAACAAAATCGTCACCGTTTTCACTCCACCAGAAAGTGGCACAAACACGATTTTTGTATTCCGCAGTAAATTGGAAAGTTACTCTCGATTGAACAAGCAAATGAGATGAAACAAAAAATCCTGAAAGCTTGGTCTTTTATCTTTGGATGTACAAATCGACTTACGTATGTTGAGATATTAATATAAAAAAAAATCGGTTTTGATTGTACCATTTCTTTGAGACAGGCGCCTGTTATATATGTCGTATGTCATTCATCATTGTTGGTTATTTGACGGTGAGATGAGTATGACAGTGTCTCATGGTATGCATTTTATATTCGAAAAGTCTCGTGCATCACCTGGGCCTTCCGGCACATAAAGGAACTACACTGTACGTCATGTGGAAGTGTGATGTTGGAAACTTTAGATATTAAAATTGATATGCAGAGAGGCGATACAGTGCAAAACAGGGGCAAATATTCTAGAACGAACAGAATAAAGGTAAAGCAGAGAGCTAAAAAGCTTCCCGCCTATGCCACCGGCCAAAGTTAATAAAATGCATGGAATGTAAAGAATCAAACGGC
>JAMKCH010040450.1:0-14324 GCA_023653785.1 Ophioderma brevispina | reverse complement strand
GTCTATCACTAGTACCACACTATTAAATCACACAGGACTCATCAGTTCGGGATCGTCAAGAACAGATCACTGATTTGACACATAATAGTGTTAGCTGTTTTTCGTTATTATATATATATATAATATTAGATATATATCTATCTATATATATATATATATACATGCTCCGAACCTGTCTGTGTATTTCATGCAGACGTACAACTGAGGGTGTGACTTTCTGAATAGCTGCCATGCTCACTGTTCATGCAAATTCACTAGGGCATCATAGGATTACCATACATGGGGTGCCGATAGAGAGTTCGATCCATGTAATTTCTGAGACCGTAGACCAGGTTGGCATTTCTTTAAGGAAGTCTTTTCAGGAGTGGGTTTAAAAAACTTAGTGTCCTCTGACTGCCGAGTTATCTTTTTTACGCGAACAGCCACAGGCCGACCCGTAAAGGGATCGGTGATGGCATGACGGTTTCTTTCAGGTCCCCTGTTGTCCAATCTGGTGAAGGGTATGTTACGGATCATCCCCGGTTCATAGCCCTGTTCCGATTGGGATTTGCCATTGGTCTTGCAATTCTTGGTGTCGGAACAGGTTTTAGAGTCTTCTGGAACTTCTAGTGGCTGTGGCTTGAGGCCATAGGGGTTCGGACGTCGGATATACATTCCTTTGTCTACGGACGAGGTCCACACCCACCCGCTTTGAGCGCTAGGAGGTCGCTATTCTTCCACATGCAGCTTTTTGTCCAAGAATCGGACTCTTCTTTAACCCCGAAACCGGTGTTTCTGTACGTCTCACCATATTGCAGACGGGATTGCAGACAACAGCTCAGAGAAGCCGCAGCAATGGACACATTGAGCCAGCTGGATTTCTCAGTCATCTGAAATCAACACAAAAACACCATGATTGGATGACTGGCTTCTTGGTTAGGACATATGATTCGACCTCACGCTCCCTCCTGGGCATTCTATAAAGAAGGCCTTCATCCCAGACACTTTTGGACAAGTTCGGTGAGTTCTACTTTTCAAACCTTCCACAATCTATTTGTATGCTGTGTGTTAGTCAAGCGCAGCCTGGGGTGTCGCCCGTCCATTCCCTCTTGGCTGATCGACATAGCATCTTGACCCAGGATCATTAGGCGACTATGGCATTGACAGGGGTTGCGTTGGCCTTGGCTACCTTCTGCAACCTTCTTCCGCCACCGGTTAATCCATGCAGTGGTATTCTGGGCAAAAGTAAGGTTGTGAAGGAAGCTAGCACTAGAGTTTCCCTCTCAGGAGTGAGAAGTGCGATACACTTAAGTATGATCCTACCTTCCACGACCTTTGGCGCTCACGCACACTTTGTTATTCTCCACCTACAAGAAGGTCGTGGCAAGGTTTTGTCCATGATTTTTTTTTGTGAGAGAAACATTTGGCGTAAGGGGCGAATCACAGCGCCGGTTGATGTGGTCCTTGATATTTGGTGCTTGCCATGTCTCGACTATTTCGGAAGTTGCTCATTTAGCAGTGGTATTGGGGTTTTTAATAGTACCCAAATGAAATTTTACTGCAAAAAGGTCTATCACTAGTACCACAATATTAAATCACCCCGGACTCACAGTTTCGAGTATCTGTCCCAGACCAATATTCCATGTTTGGACAATAAATATTGTAGCTAGTTTTCGTTTATATATAATATATATATATAATATATATATAATATATATATATTATATCTTATATTCTTATATCTATATATTTCGATCTATTCTTATATATATATTAAGGCAAATATTTTTTACTATTTGTGTTTTTTTGACCCCCAAAACATGGGGTATGACAACCACCTTTTGCTTCTCGGCAATTGGCAGAACAGTTATACGCTCACATGCCATATAAGGTCTGACCTTGAACCCTTGGATATCTTACCAACTCAGCACTAGAAGGCCGGACAAATTTTCCATAATATTCATAATAGGCCTACCAGAATATACAAAAAAGTCCTTTTATTAAAATTTTGTTCATGGTTACATAGACATTGTGTCACATAAGCCTCTACTATTACGGTCCTCCCCAATTTGTTATTCTCCACCCACAAGAAGGTTTTTGACGTTTTGTTTTTATTTTTTTGTGAGAAAAACATTAGTGGAGTAAGGGCGAATACTGCGCCCTGTGATTAGTTCATGAGTTGGCTTATTTTCAACATGTGTATGAGGCTTTGATGTGGTCCAAATGAAAATTTATCCCAAGGAATTGTTAAAGTTCTCATCGATAGCCACTGATTTTACATAGTATTTTGGCTGTTTTCATTATAGATTTATGGTCAATGTTTTGGTTTATTTGATACTTGTAGACTTACGAATTGGCTAATTTATGTGAGAAATTGTAAAAATTTGATTTAAAAGTGCTTTCTATGCTGAAAGATCATGATGACTTCATTTGTAAAGCCCTCAAGACTGTTTTGATTGTGTTTATTGACTCCCAAAACATTGGTACAACCAGAAACACGATTAAACATATATTATGTAAACCGGCATTGTTGAACTACATATTTTATGCAAAAGCTGGTACATATACCGGTACATAACAGCATGTGAAAGTTATAACGCATATTGATATGCATATAGAGTTTACTTATTTGATGTAAAATTTACACATCGTTTTGTAAAAAGAAAACACAAAGACATCAAATAATTAAACAAAAAAACTTCATTTACATATGTGGTTTGTAAACCATTATGTAAATGCGCGGTAAAAGTTAGCGAAGTTTACATAAATTATGTGAAGTCATGTCACGACAAACGAACGAGCTCGGCACAATTGAAAATGGGAGTCTTGGAGAGTGGCGTAGCCGCATGGAGTCGTGGGGATTGGGGACTTATATTAACCATTAACGTATTCTATCGTACGAGCGGTTGTGTACAATATACCATTATTTTAACCAGGGGAATATGAGCTGGCTATGACTGTATGTTTATCCTTTGAGATTTAAAAGACCTCAAGCGTGTGAATCTTCACAAGGCACATAAAAATTTTGTGAGTAGAATATCCTTATAAACATTGAGAAAAGACAATGTCAGGTGTTTCCCTCTGTTTAAAGAGTCACAGGGTAAAGTGCCAATCAGTAGTTTAACATTGACTGTTTTGCATTTTTCACATTATATCTGTGTTGTTTTTTGAAGTGAAATGAACTTGTTGAATTCTTGACATATACTGAAGTGCGGTGTGACTATTTTGTTGGGAATTGTTTTCCTAATTTACATCTATATTATTGTACACATTTTACATAATTGTGTTCACATGTTTACATAATTTACATGTAACATTTTACATATTTTTGTTTAAATTTTTTACATAATTATTGTAAGCATTTACATAATTGTATTCAAATAATTCCAAATATACTTTAATAAATAAAAAAAGAAAAATTAAAAATTTACATAATTTACATGTAGCATTTTACATACTTGTGTTCAAATATTTACATAATTATCTGTAAAAAATTACATAATTGTGTTCAAGTATTTACAGAATAACAGTGGAAGATTACATACTTCTGACAAAATTTTACTTAATAATAAAAATAAAAATGTTTTACTTTTTACATAAGGATTTGGAAATGTTTAACACTGAAATACATATATTTTTATGAATGCACTTTTACATAATTAATGTGTACATTTTTACATTTACAAGTTTTACCATAATGTTACATACAAATTATGGTGTCTGTTTTTACATAGTAAACATGCGAATTTTACACAGGCTGTAATTATTTATCTGTGTGTATAGACACCATCATATTGCTTCTAGGCCAATTGGACTGATGAGCGGGTATACCCAACATAGGCCGTATGAAGGTCGTTGACCTTTGACCTTTAATATCTGACAACGCCGCAACTAGAAGGCTGGGACAAATTTTTTGGTAATATTAATATATAGGCCTACCAGACTATACAAAAGTACTTTATTGAATTTGTCAGGGGGTATAGGACATGGCGTCATATGAGCTCTACATATTTATTAGTTTCATCTTGATTGATTCGCCTTGACTCCAATAACCATCTTGAAAACATCGTGCCATGGTAAGAGAGAAACTAGTACTTTCTACAGACACTAAACATTCCTTGGGTTCCGGGGACGAGCTATTATTGAGATGAGTTTTAATAAATTTGGCTCCAAAATTTACCCCTGAAAGGGCCAAAAGAAGTCAAAATAGCACCCAAAAATAGTGAGAAATTAAAAGCCTATAATAACGTTCAATTATACTGTGAAAGTAAGTTTTGAGAGCAATGATAGGACAATTGTTTGCACTTTATGGCAGTTGGCAACCGCATAGATTTGCATTGACGAAAAGATTGCCATGTTGGGCATCGTTTTTCCACCCATGTCTTTTAAAATGGAGTTGCCAATCAAATGTATATACCATCTCCCCCTCCCCCAGAACGGAAAGAGGCTGTGTATTGATAATATATCTACCCTGTAAGTGGCCTTCCCGTTCTTGGGGGGGGGGGCGGGGGCGGGGAGGGGGAGGGGGTCATTTTAAACAATTTTGCTCCATCGAGGGTGCATAAAATAGAAAAGAAGAGAGCATAAACAAGATATTCCAAAGCATAATAGTTTTGTGCAACCAGAACAAAGTACCTGTCATACCAGAACTCACTTGTATGTATTTCATGAAACAAAACTTTGCACAGGAATTTTTTTGGGGGGGGGGTTGGGCAAAAGTGAAATTCCGGGGGGGGGGGAATATCCAAAATTTGGAGAATTTTAACCAGTTGGGGGCCAAAATTGCTGATTTCCAATCTGTTTGCATAATCTTATTGATACAATGTTAATACATAATTAGGGAAGAAGTCATTTAACAATAAATTTTATTCGTGATAGCTAGAATGGAACTTTCTTATTTGCCAGTAATTTATAGGTGTAATATAGTTCGTTAGAAACAAGATTTAAATCCGGTTTGTCCCCGTAACGGGTGGTTGTCGGATTAGATCACATTCACAGAATTACTAGTGTGTGAGGATTTATTGGAGCAAAAGGTAATAACGGGAATAAAAATAGTTCTTCATTTTTATTATAATATTTTGAAAAAAATTGTGTTTTTTATTGAATATTGAAAAAATTTCATGATTTGAGGTATAAAATACCTGCAAACAAGTGCAAATGGTGCGCCTGAAGGCGGAGTGCCCATCTCTCTGTAACTGCGTTTGGGAAGACTCCCTCAGATAATGTTGCGGTGGGGGGTTCGCCACTCCTCCCGCACAGAGAGGTCTGTTTTGCCATTCCCAGCCTATGCCGGTTGTGTAGAAGTAACATTGTTCAGGACGCATACTCACTGTCCGGCAACAATGGTGAAACAATAGGGCAAATCGATTTAGTTGACTCTTTACGCAAATTAGTTTCACGCTTAATATTCCGTTCCCTTATGTCTACCATGGCAGCCCCCGGGGAACTATGGGGGGACTCCCACCGGGACTTGCTTTCACACCGAGTACCATTTATACTCCTGGGTGAGAGAGAGGCAAGCGAGGTTATAGTGCCTCACCCAAGTGCACAACACATTAGCAACAGCGGGGATTCGCGAACCACAACCTTATGCTTATGCGGCGAGCGCTGATCACTGGACCAAATGTGCCTGTAATACCTGAATTATTATAAAATAATGAATATTGTCGTGGAATGTCAACTGCATAATATAAGTTGGTCTAATATGATGTAAAATGGTGTTGGGTTAAAAAAAACAATTAAAAAGCGATGCAAATTTTTTTAAGTTTTGACAAAGGCCATGGTCTCTGAAGTTTATTGGAAATCCCAACAAAATTAAATCCCAAATCTAATTGAATTGTTGCTACAAAAAGTCTGTTATAAGAAAGGCGAAGTATGTAAAGGAAAGCAAAAATGTATAGTCTTACATTTACTAGCATGACTGAATTGAATGCTATAACATGGGCCAAATTTTCATCGATTTGAACTACCATAATACAGCCGTGTGAAGGGGAATGTGGACAACGCAAGGTTAGTTGCTTTTGATTACATTTGTGCAAGATCATGCAAAATTGACCCTGTCCAACATTTTCACTGTGAATAATAGTGCTTGGTGACCTGCCGACTCTATATCGTGTTTTCTGCGGGATATGAATGCATTGCAATTGCAACTAAATGCCTAAAAATGTTTATTCCCCCTGCCAAGAAATTTTGATTTGGGGCAAGTTTCCGCACGGTTTGGTTAGGCAAAAAAATTGTTGTATTGGAGTAACGAGTAACAGTGCAAAAAATAGAAAAATCGAAAAATTCATGTTTTTTACATTTTTATAATGCATTTTACTAAATCAAAATCCTCATCACACAAGTCTATGTAGTTATTAATATTGATACTTTGACTCGTATTTATTGAAAATCTAAGAGAAGTTGCCAAAGTTACAACAGAACACAAAAAAACAAAAAAAATATTGAGAAAATCGGTTTAAAATCAGGGTTAAAAAAACTTGAAAAATTAAGTTTTTTTGAAAATCAATAAAAAAATTAGGGGTAAGTATACTTTTGTACGGGCGTGTTTTCAAAATTAGAAAGGACAACTTTCTCGTTGCTTGTAATCAAGTAACGTTCTAGCAGAATGCAATCATTGAGTCCTTCCTCAATGAAGGATTCAGCATTCTCGATGAGGGGATACAGTTTTGACTTACCAAATGAATATTACAATATTGCATCAGTGCAACTTCTGTAGGAGGGTTAGTTTTTAATAGCCGATAACCTTGGAACCCTGATGAAAAAATATCACACAAAATAAAAGTGAATTATTTGCATTGCCTCTTTGCTTTGCTTAAGTATTACTAACCACACACACTGATTTTGTATGCTTTATATTTAGTTAAGTTTTGGTATTCAAGAAAAAGAAATCACATAGTCTCTGTGTACACAACCAACAATTTTTACTCATGGCGCCGTTAACTCATGGGTTCTGGCTTAGCGTTTTCCCATTCAATGAGGCTCAGACACGGCTTTAGAAAGTACCACAAGACCTGCCTCGCCTCCGATGCCAATGATGACAGCAGAGTCCAGTCTTTCCAATCTTATTCTAGTTAAAATCAATGGGAGGGGAGTAAATAGGTTATCAGATTAGGTTATCCAGCATTTTCAATTGCGGTTCACTTTTAATCTTGCATCATTGGTACGCCCATCAGTATTACTGCTGTCAATTATTTCATCGTAATAAGTCATTCATTCATGCATCAGCCATAGCATGGCAAAGACTTCCCCAAATGGACAAAAGGACTCAAGTGCAGGGACAGACATGAGTGCCCTATTCTACGTGTAGGTGGACTGGGAGTCTGGCGGATTAATTACTTTTACAACCGGTAACAAAAGTTTGACACACAACTGGACAACCCACTTGAAGTTCAGTTGCCTAAATAGTGTTGGTTTTGGTCACCTAAGAGAGTCGTGGAGTTCTTTTCTTCGTTGTGCACCAAATTGTGGAACTCACTGCTATAAAAATGCACTGTTGTGTTTCAGATTAATGCATTTAAGACATGTGTCTTAGACATACATATTTGTTTCAATCTGCCTGAAATGTTTAAATTTATTGCATTTTCAATTATTGTATTGACTTCTAATGTAAGTGTTGTTCAAGATCCATTAGTTTTGTATGTTGTTGCTCCTCTTAAGGTTACAGTTCAAGTTGAATTTTTTTTTTCTGGTTATTGTTTTGTAACTCTTTGTACAGCGCATCGAATAGGTTGCCTAGATAGATGGGCTTTTATAAATGTATATTATTATTATGAGTGCCAACATTGTGTGAACACTTATTTGAATACGGAATAAATCGCTATCTCATCTTAGTGGCGCTGTTCTGCGCAGTTCACGTCTAGAAAAAAGTGTTCACACAGTCCTTGTGGGGGAACCATCCTTCTCATTGATCGGTGGACCATCCTTCTCATTGCCATACTTTTAGATACCACAATATTTGGCCAAAAAAAAGTAGGTGATGTATCTGGCTTGCATGTAGTTTTTAATAAACTACTATGTGCATGTGCAGTTGGCACATCTGGTCCGTTGTATTATTCAATTGGAAAGCAAAAATCGACAACCTTTTTTGCCTATTGAGTGTTAGGTACATGGTGTCAACAAAATAAAAGAATCAAATAAGCACCTTCATTTTTACCTATGTTTAAATTTATGTAAGCAAATGTCTACATATACAGGAAACCACTAATTTCATTAACTTTTTCAAAACCGAAAAACAATCCTTCCAACCATTTTTTTTCCAGTCTGCCTAGGAAAAACTCGAATGCAATTTTTTTCAAATATTACAAAATATCTGAAAAATGTGTATTTATGGGGTTAAATAGTGTTTTACAGTACGGTTGATGTTTAAGCACATAAAGATATGTGGAAAACAAACTGCACTGCAATATGATAGTCAGGAATTTGATACTAGAATTACCAGGTGCTTTGTTGTTGTTGTTGAAACCATCACATGATGTTGATATTTATGGATGATTACCAAATAAATGGTGATTGGGCGTCTCATGGCTTTCTAACAGAAATTGGGATGGGTGACATATGATTTGATGCAAGTGTGGTTTCACTCAGCACATATCAATTCTATGGCGGTCCAGTAAGTACGAATCCTGATTCTTAATAATTGAAAAAAAAAAGGTGGTGTTGCTTGCCGTGTTTGAAAATTTCAAGACTGGAAAAATACAGAAAGGCATTGTAGGAAAAATGGGATGCGGACCGTTGCAATTGTGTTCACTTTTCGTGTCTGAGAGCCACGAAGGTACCCGATAAAAAAATGTTCCGTTTTTTCGCTAAGGTTCTATAGGTTAAGAACAAGTATGATTATTATTATATTCAAACAAAAATAAAGTAATGGACCCTCGATGTCAAAACATATAGAAACCCTTTTTTTCCGGAGATATTGTGATTCGTTCATTTACAACCACAAACTCTCTTGGGGAACTGATAACGTTAATCTCTCTCGCAGTACCGATTTAGATAATGTGGTGTACTCTGATTGTGGTGAGGGTATGTTGTATGAAGTCTTCACGCAACCATTAGTTTCAAGCTTCTATTTCTTGCGTGTCCAATGTCATTAGTAATGGGCTTTGGTGGTGTAGGTATTTATTCACACTGAGTAAGCTGATCGGGGCGGTGTATCCAACGATAATGGACGTCATAACTGCCTCCTAACATGACGCTCCTAACAAGTTTCAAGCTTTATTCCGTTATGCTATGGAGGCCGGACTATGGCTCCGCCGGGAATATAGTTTCTTTCACACCGGCACTCATGGTAGCGGGCAAAAACCACACCGGATAGCGACGAACGTGAAAATCACAAAATGTAGGGGGCGTTTGTAAATCGCTTGTTTGTGGAGTTGGAGTTGTAAATAGTCTGTTGTTTTATGTTCTGTAATTTCAGGCATTTTCAGAAAAAAATCGCATTTAGATTTGGTATAAAATTTGGAAAAGGGTTTTGTGTGCCTTTAGGCGAAAATATCCTGTTATTTGAGACTTCCTAAAATTAAAGAGAGTGGCTGCCTTTGCATTAAGTAAACCTGTAACAAAAACCTTTAAATAATACAAATATCATAGGCCTACTAGGCCTTCCCAGAAGAAAAAAAACCAAAATAAGAAGTCTGGAAAATGCCCCATTAAAGAAAAATGCCATTTTCCAAAAATAGTTTTAATAATTATGACTAAAACTAGAAATGAAGTTGTTTTATAAGTATTTATGGAAAACAGCTGACAACCTCATGCATTAAAGTGACAAAATAAGCTAGAGCAATGTACGCATGAGAGTGCTTTCTGGAATGAGTCCACTTTGTTTAGTGCCACGTGCATTATTTTGTTAAAACAAAAGTCATTATACCCAGGACCACAAACCCAAAATAACAATAATCTCCTGAAAATGTCCGACCATGAGAACTGCCTATTTTAGAAATAATTGAAATTAGACTAAAAAATGGACTTATTTTTAATGAATTCTGTTATGAAATCAGTGACAACCTCTTTAAAGTGCCAAATGAAAACAAGAGTGGTTTTCCAGCGGCGACAGAACGGGCCGGCGCACGTTGAAATGCGTCCGCCGCCGCTGGTGTTTCTGAAACCACTATAGATGGGTGGATCTGTGAAAATAAGTCTTTCACACCCCAAATAAGTACAATAAAAGGGTTTTAAACAGACTTTGGTATGATTTATTTGAGACATTTTGTAATGACATCTAAAATCTAGAAAAATATTTGATACAAGTCGGGCTTATCATAGCTTCACGAGAAAACTATAACAATTGTTCAATAAAGTACCAATTAGCCCTCCACTGCCGTTGGTGGTTCTGAAGCCCCGATAGATGGGTAATTTTGTGAAAATAAGCCTGTAAACCCCAAATAATGCACAAAAGGTTTTAAAAACACTTAAGTGACCAAGGGGGTTTTTTCACTCCCGTTGGTGCCCATGGTGGGGGGGGGTGCCATGGGACCCCCCCTAAGGAACCCACTTCCCGATGGAAATTTTTGTAACGAAATTTATACCACATGTGAATGGTCATAAGACACCCCCAATTCAGCATAACAATGATTTTGTTTACATTGTCTTCAAATTAGGGGCAAACCTTGTTCATTACAACGCGAAAAATGGGCAAAAAGACGGAAAATTCAAATACCTTGCGCTACATCAAACTTTTTGAAAACTTATTTTATGTTGATATCTCTCTATAAAGACCCAATTACATAATTTAACAAAAACTTGAAGTTTTAGGATCCTGTTGTTTTAACGGGTGTTGCAAATACACATCATTTTTCCCATAGACTTTGGTACAGTAACCGATTAGCGGTTTTGGCAACGTCCACAATGAAATTGTTGTTTTTCCATCAGCACATAAGGGTTATTATTTTTCACCAATTTACAGTTTTTTTTTGGTTTTTTTACTATTATTTGTTTACTTATATGTATGTGTGAACATAATCAGCAAAAAAATGTGCTTTGGTTTCTTTTTATTTTTTTAATTTCTCATTTGACTTCCGTATTGCCCAAGGGGGGGGGTTCCATGGGACCCTCACTATTAAACAACTCATTAACGGCTTGGCCGAGTTTATTTTTTTTTGGTATGAAAAGAAGCGCATTTAAAAGTCTGACAATTACAAAAATTTCGTCGCGAAAACCCACTCGAAAACAACTTGGAAGGGTCCCTAGGCCCCCCCCCCCCTGGTTCACTCAAAGTGTTAAACAGACTTTGTATTATTTGACATTTTTCATCATGAATAACTTCAAAAATCTCAATTCCAGGCTTATCGTAGCCTGCAAAGAAGCTATAGAAATTGTTCAGATAAAGTACCATTAGCCCTCCACTGCCGTTGGGGGTTCTGAAAGCCACCTATAAGATGGTGAATTTGTGAAATAAGTATTCAAAACCCCACAAAATAATGGCAACAAAAGGGTTTTAAACACTTAAGGACCAAGGGGTTTTAACTCCCGTTGGTGCCCAAGGGGGGGGGGGGGGGTTCCATGGGACCCCCCCTAAGGGGAAACCACTTTCCCGAGGGAATGGTGGTAAGAAATCAGTCTATACCACATGTGAAGGGTCAGAAGACAACCCCAAAACAGCAAAAAATGAAATTTGTTATTTGGATGCAATTAGGGGCGGGCAAAACATTGTTTTCAGTACACCGCGAAAAATGGGCAAAAAGAAGGAAAAATTCAAAGAGCCTTGACGCGTACATCAAACCTTTTGGAAAACTTTTTTTGTTGATATCTACTCTAGAAGGACCCAATTACATATATTACAAAAATTGAAGTTTTAGGAATCCGGTATTTTTAACGGGTGTTGCATGTTGAAATATAAACATCATTTTCCCATAGAATGTTACGTCAGTAAACCGTATTACGGTTTGGCAACGTCCACAATGAATGAAAATTGTTTGTTTTTCAGCCACAAAAGGGTAATTATTTTCATGTACTATTATTTGTTTTTACTTATATGTATGTTGTGACATAATCAGAAAAAAATGTGTTTGGTTCTTTTATTTTTTAATATTCTCAGTTGATTTCGTATGTGCCCAAGGGGGGGGGGGTCATGGGACCCCACTAATAAACTCATTAAGGCTTGGCCGATGTTATTTTTTTTTGGTATATGAAAGAAGGCATTTAAAAGTCTGACAATTACAAAAATTTCGGCGCGAAAAAACACAAGGAAAACAAATTTGGAGGTCCCTGAGGACCCCCACCCCCTTGCGCACTAAGTGTTACCAGACTTGGTATATTTGACATTTTCATGGAATACAATGTGCTAAAAAAATTCTAAGTTCCGGCTTACGTAGATGCAAGAGAAAGCTATAGAAAATTTCAGTAAAAGTACCAATTAGCCCTCCACTTTGGAAATCGTTCCGCTGCCGTGGTGGTTTCTGAAAACCATCTATAGATGGGCGAATTGTGAAAATAAGTTCCACAACCCCGAAATAATTGCAACTAAAAATGTTAAACAAAACTTGGTATTGTTGCATTTGACAACAATACTAAAAATATAAGAAAATCAGAAAGCAGTAGAATAAGGGCAAGGGGTCAAATACAAAAAAAAAAGGCAAGAATGATGTAAAAAGATTATACACCAATCATGTTCATCCGTTTTCAATCGAATTTCAAAAGTTATAGTTTGCCCTATCTGCGGGTTGTAGAGTTCTAGTCTGCTATATTTGTTATTTCTTCTATTTAATGGTTTCAGGTCAAATGGGTAAAATTTCAAATCCATTGGATTGTTTTAAAATTGTTCTCTGGTGTACATAATAAACTACAATTAGATACATGTTTGACATTTGTTATTTTATTAGGGAACATAAAATAAAATATTTATTATCCACAATCATACATCGGTATAAACATATACCTACATATGTAAAATATTTTGTATACATGAATATAATGAAGTGGAAGAGTTCTGGAAAGTAAGCCGAAATAAGGCCTTGTCAAGTCCACCGACTCTGGTTCTTATTTATTAGATGCAAAAAATTGACCGGGGCTGTATTGGCCTGGGAGGACCTATGTGAGGTCACAAGCCAAAGAATCGATGGAAAGTCACATTTGTTATATTAAATAATTTAGACCAGTAAGCAAAATCGGGACCATTTTGTAAATTTCTCAATTTAAGGACGACCTTGAATTATGTACCAAAGCTATTAAAGTGATAGATAGGGAGAACCTTTAAGCTTAGCAAAAAAAACACGATTTGTTTTAAAAATGATTGTGCGCCCCTCATCGGGAAATCTATGAGTCAGCCCTTAACACGATTGGATTGGAACACTTTTAATTGTTACCCCTGTACAAACTTTCTCCCTTATTTCTAAACTTTGCATTGTAGAGATTTCCTTCGATTTTTCTATGTTATGTATTCCTGATATTTAAAATTCTACCAAACAGTAGTTTATAACCCTTTTGTTGCATATTTTGTAGGTCAAAAATAAGTCTCCGTCTAGTGCTTGTCTGGGAAAAAAAAATAAAAAACAAATCAGTTTTAGTCAACTAAATGGGACTTAACTGCAACAATTTCCATACTACAGTTGTAAACAAATCTGAACTTCACAAATATGCGGGGCCGTAGCTGTTTGTTTAAAATGATAGTGATTTAAGTATTTCTTTTTTGTATAGTTTTTTTGTTTTTGTTTCGTTTTGAAGGATTGGTTATGTCACCAATTTTGACCAATTGATATAGAAATGAAGAATATCACATAATTTCACGATCACCTCCTCTTTACGACCATTTCTCTATAAATAATTATGGATGAAATTTGCATACCGACCCTCACCCCGGTATATCGTCTGCTCTTCGGCTGCCCTGATCTAAGGTGTTTCCATCAACAGATCGAGCGTAAGGGCAAACTGCTGATAATGGTTTTCAAAATTGAACGACGTCCACTTACCTAGTTTTGTCAAAGATCGGTTGTTAAAGAATGCGTGGGATGGGGGGGGGGGGGGATATGAATGAAACTCAGGAGAGGTTACGTTAGAACCGTTGGTCACTTTATCTTGAGTAGTACACGGTAGTTTATCTTTCAAAACTTCAGTTAATTCAGGTACAAGGTCTGGAACACAGACTACATTCGCACATCGGAAGCTAGCAATGAAGCACATTATTCTCAAACTTTCAATTAAGACATAAAAGTACAAATCTATACTGACAGTGCCTTTCATAATGTCGCCTTCCTGCTAAAGTGTGGGACTACCGATTACAGCCTCGACCCCACACTACATCAGAAAAACTGAGTCATTTGGTCTAGTTCCAATTAGAGAGCTTGTATTTCTATAACTTCATCTGAAACAAAATTTTGGATCTGAACTCTTTCCCATTACGATTATACAAGCCA
>JAMKCH010040449.1:0-14245 GCA_023653785.1 Ophioderma brevispina | reverse complement strand
TTTCCATAGACTTCCAACACATATAAATGATAAACAACAAGCCCGCTCTCGCGCCCTCTAGAAACACCAAGGGCCCCCTGGTGGGACCACTGTTCGTCCAAGAGTGTCATATCCGTATTTTAATCCTCCTTTGGCAAAACTTTAAAAAGAGAAACAAAAACCGTGTAAATTATCATCCTTTGAAACCGGGCTTCGAAATGAATATTCAGGGTCGAGAACATTGTCCGGCGACTCATTAGTCGGGGGAAAACAATGGTGAACATGGAGCAATCGATTCAGTTGACTCTTACGCAAACATAGTTTCACGCTTTATTCCGTTATCGTCTATGAGGCCCCGGACTATGGATCCAACCGGACTATATCTGCTTTCACACCGGAAATTTTTTTTTCAGGTACAGATTGCGGCCCCCAATTTCAGATACTTGGGCTTGTGAACTGATGTTGCTCCGAAAGTAGGGGTGGGAACTGAAATATTGCATAATGTGCCGGATGGACATACCCGTAATCTTTCCAATGCTCCCGGGGGGGGGGGGGGGGGGGGTTCCCGCAATAAATATTTTGTACATTTCCCTATCGCATTTACTGTTTTATATAGCCTAGGCTAGTAAGGCCGAATTTGGGTCGTTCTTTAACGCAATTCTTGACTGAAAAAGGGCTAAATTCGACGAGACTCTTGTCACATATTTAATAGTAAAACATTTGTCCCGAATAAGCAATTCCGAATATGACTCTTTTTAACTCCATTTCACTTTCAACCATTAACCGACTTACACTTTCGTGCGTCGCTTGATATTTTGGCTTAAAATTACTCTTAACGTTTTATTAAACCCTCGAAATTAACGTTTTCTATATAAATAAACAAGGTGAAGATAATTGTTCTGTAAAGAAACCTGTTTCTAAACAAACGAGGAGTCAAGATGCATGAGTTCGTATTATTAGTTGGAGAAGGGACGTTCTTTAAAGATACGAGAAATTGATGAAACTCAATTTGTAAACAAGGGTGCATGAAGATGGGCCGTTCTTAAGCACAAACGGACACATTGACATGTTTTGTGTAAAATTGAAATATAGCGGGTGACAATCAGAAAGCCTTAACTCAAAATACTGCTTTTGAGAATGCGATGTTAATATTTCTACTAAGCAAATGCTATTCATACTCAAAAAGTAACATCTCATAAGTCTATATGGTACTGTAAGCAAATCATATATTAAACTTTAGTAAAACAAAGAACCAATTTTTAATTATGAACAGCAGAAATTAACGAAATTCGTTATATTTCTTTTAAGTGCTGAGTTACCGGGTCCTTCTGATGGTAACTGAAAACGGTAATCTGTGAGTTACATCTTCAATCATGCCTTGTTGACAAACATTATTTCAATCAGATGTTTAAGCATGTCATCCCTTTGGAAGGTTTTAAAAGACATCATCAATAAGTGGGATGAGGAGGCTAAAAAGCTGTTGAAATTCTGGCAATGGAAGCTATGAAGGCCTCAAACTCATTGTTGGGCCCAAATACAGTTACCATCAGAGGGCGTAACTCAGAGTTAAGGCTTTTGTATCAACAAAAGTCCGTGCCACATTGAGATGTGGTGAAGTGGTTTGCTTTATAGGCAATAGGAAGTAGACTGGAGTTAAGGGTTCATGGTTTCACAATCTGTAGGTGTACCGATTTTTTGGTTACCAAACCTCAAAATCACCAAAAAGTGAGTACGTCCTCTGTTTGTCAAACCCTCGATATTTTCTAACAAGGGTGAAGTGGGTCGTTCTTAAAGATATCCTCTTAAAAAGCCTAGGTTTTAATTATAAGCAAAACAAATCAAAATTGCCTAACGCAGTTACCAGGTTTCTAGTCAAAATTTAGAATAGGCCTATTTGGAGTCGTTCTTTAGAAAACAAATATTCAATTATAACCTGATATTTAACATTAACACGACTAAAATTGGAATTTCTTCTTGTTAAATTTCTCTAACCGTTGAACTTTTTATAAAAAAAAAAATTAGCAAAAGTGGAACTTTATTTCGCCATTTTGTGAATGGAACCGCACCCATACCCTGGGTACGGGATGGAAATGTTTTAAATGCATGAACATGTTAGAGTGTGCCTGGATAAACATGCATTTAAGCTTTTAAACATGTTTATAGCTGAGTGAAGGCAAGAAATGGTATTCCTAAACGCACTTTTAGTCTGAAGCGGCAGCTTTTTTTAAGACCCTGGTAAAAGATCCAAGACCCCACAGCTGAGGGGCTTGAGAGATTAGGACACTGTAAAAAAACCCGTAAAAAATTTTTTCGAACCCGTAGGGCCTAATGGGGAGACATGTTAGATGTTAGTGACATGGATGAAGCCTACTACCAACATGACCAACGGCAGAGCTTCCAACCGCATTGGCAGATACTGTAGAAATAAAACGCAAGCACGTCACTGAAAAAACTAGGTCCGGAAACTAGGCAGCTGTTGTGTGCAATATACCTTCGCGTAATACCGCCTTTGTATACGGCGCGAAAATTGCGTACGTACACTGCGCGACAAGGTGGTGCGAAATTAGTGCGTATAGTAACTCTCTTCAGCCCCAGAGTTTGTATGGTAACCTAACTTCAAGGCATCCATCAGCGGAGTGTCGTGGATCGGTCCTATCTTATTTGTCTATTCTTTTCGTATATGTGCGCCGCCAACGATGGCCTCGAGAGGCGAGATTTCTCATGCATCATGGGAGAAAGTCCGACATGGAGCCACGTAATACAATTATTGCACGTAACACGTTTAATTTTTTTGTTAATATATGGTCATGTGAGTGCAAATGTCACAAATTTGCTATATATTTTACCGTAACCTTTCTTTCGATCACACAACCTCTTTCGTTGAGCTGTTTGCAACATAATAATCACTTACGTGTTCATCAAATGGAAGTTGGACGGCAATATCGACCCTTGCGGTCACAATTTGACAGGCTGGGTACTACAGGCATCGCATCGTATTGGCAGAAATTGCGAGAATTTGGTGTGTCCTAAATTAATTGGTTTTTTTTTTCCTTGTGCAGCTGGCGTCTTTACTTTGAAAAACTTTATAGTCCACTGCCCCTCTCTTTCGACTTTTTGATTATTTATCATACCCAAAATCAACCAAGAATGTTAATTTGTTGGTAATTTTGTGCTAATTTGTATTAACATTTTTGGAGTCGGCATGTCTGTCGGGTTATGCAAACAACTTTTTTTTTTATGGGGGGGGGGCTAAGTAATATCACATAGTTCTAATTTTGTACTTACTCTGGATCAATCTTTGAAACACCCGTAGTCTTTTCATAAACCCTCCAGATCCGCGTGGTCAAGAAACCTTGAACGAGTTATGGTATGGAGCACACCGGATATGCCGGAGGGCGGAGGTGCTAAATTTATTTCAAAAAGTAGATTTATTTTGCTCACGTTGAGTATTGGTCTCCAAAGCTTTCCGGGCACGGCACACTCCAAGGTAGCTCTTAATAATGTGAAACCCCGCATTTTGGTTTGGTATAGAATTCCATATTTCTGTGGGCCATCGTACGATTCTCGGCTGACACTGAGATTCAGATGAATGCGGTTGAGAGAGTGCAACACTATAGCAATGACCTAACGAGACAACAGAGGGTAAGTAATGATTTAGTTCCTAGTGAAATACAACATGAATGGACAATGGTGAAAAGTTGATTTAAAATCTAGTGACGCGAAACATGACTCTAGACACCGAAGCTAGTCGTGTGTTAATTTCCGTTGCAATAAACCATTGTGAATTCTTGTAATATCATGACATACGCATCTGAAATACCTCGCATGCATTTGCCATTTTAAGAGTTAATCTACGAGAAAACCATGCAATATCTCAAAATATAGAACCATAATTTGAACCATACTGAATATATAGACCCCCTAGCCACAAACCATCATGAAAATATGGCTAAAAAAAAGAGTGTTCTAGACTATCTCGTATGGAGAGTGAAAAATCACGTATTTACATGAATAGTGATGTTATGAAAAAACAAAATCTCATGTTTTAGAGTGAGATTGGAAAACGCCATGAAGGAAAACAATACAAAGTTTATGAGTTTTCTTAATAATAGCCTTTACGTCATGTATATGGCTTTCACAAAATTCTTTAAATATCATAGTTTTTCAAAATGTCTGATTTTTTTATGATTTTCCCTTATTTTTGGCCAAAAATGGGTAATAATTTGAGAACCACGACTGTACTTGGTCCGCAATTTTTGAATTTTTTTGATGACTTGACTAGAGGGAGAGGATAGGGGCCCATCTTACAAGAAATAAAATCATTGTGCTTTTGACATCTATATATAGAAACCCACATTTGTATATTGTCTTGTTTTTTAAACCTAATATGCATTCAGTGTTATTAGTGATATTGTAAGATGTGCACTGATAATACTTCAGAGTTCTTAGAAGACATTGAATAAATTTGGGTAAATTTTATTAAGAACCTCACTACCAATTGTTTAAAATATGTGCAAGAATTCAGTGTTTCTAGAACTATTTGACAAGAGTTTAGCAAAAATTTATCAATTTCCCTTGAAAGTATGCATAAATGCATTAGTATACTGTTGACAGAATGAAAAATACTGCACGTTAAAAAAACATCTAGTTAATTTCCCCTGCCGTGAGGCAAATATGCAATGAGTCTTCTAATATGTACAATAGTAAGACACGGTGCATGGGTCTTATTTGTAAGCACCGCTACCCCTACCACGTTTCATGAAATTTTACAATTTGGGTCTGGTAGCAGTGCACTTTGTTAGTAATGAACCACTCAGAGCAATATACATTTAAACTCCTTAAGGCCTGGTCTCAAGATTGCGATGAGGGCGCCCTCCATTTTCAAACAATTCGGGTTTTTTGCATATACATATGTTTGTTCCTATACTAATCACTCTCCTAAATAACTAGCTCAATCAAGTCTTTCGATATAAAATTCACAACTTTTGTTGTAAAAAAAAATTCCGGAGCCGAATTTTTGTTATACACGATAGCCTATGGCACTGTTAAACTATACATAGATTTCTGCTTCAAAACGAAAAATCTATTCCTCTCAAACTTTGGAATTGAGCGATTTATAAGACTAGCTTTAGTTCTATATAGTTGACTCTTTTGAATTAATACACAAAATATTATATTTCAAATCTCTGAGGCCTTTAATATACCACAAAATAATGACAGTGCATGGATATTGCATACACAACTATATTACATACCAGCTTATTATATCGGATATTGGGAATTGTATTAGTTAACCTGTTAGTAAAGAATCAATCAGGCAAATAGAAATGATCTCATTAATATGCAAAAAATTGATGACACAGTACAAGGGTATTACTGATTCACTTACTCCCCAATACCATGTTCCTCGTATTCGGATATTGGGATCTGGTAGAAGTGCACTTTTAGTAATGAGCCAAAATCAGAAACTAAAATGCAAATAAGCGCATTAATATGCACAAAGTGATGATACACAGGAATGGGGTGTAATTGCTTTCACCGCTATCTACATACCAATTTTGCAAATTTGGACATGGATTTGGTAAATATGCAATTGCGTGACACTAATATGTGCACCTAATGATGCCAAAGGGGCATGGGATTACTTGGCACCTACCACTACCCACATACCTAGTTTCTTATATTGGGATATTGGGAATTGAGTAGAAGTTTACCTTTTTAGTTATAACATGCTTGAAATGCATTGAGAGGTTAGAGAGAATTGGCACCAGTATTCCTGGTGGAAAACTAGGGAAAGAGAGCGAGAGGAGTTAGAGAGAGATTTCAAAGGTTTTCAGGGGAATAAGAGCGAAAAATCCGAAATACATAGAGTATGACCTTTGCTTTGGGCGTACCGACTTGGACGTCTGTCACGCGGTATACTAAGGTCATAATCAGTGCAAGTGTCGGCGTAGATTAGAATCACGGGTCTGACAGGTACAGGCGGAGACAGATGGACAGATGCCGATGACAGATTTCACTATGACAACAATTCACCCTTCTGCTAAACGGCGCCAGGGGATAAACAATAAGGTGTTTTAACAACTTTGAGTATGGGCAAGATATAATTCGTGTGGGGCGTTCTTTTGAAATGAGAAGTTGGTTCCCTACCGAGTCCTTATGGTAATAAAAAGCACCACAAAGGTCTCTCTCTAGTGATTGAGTTTGGAAAAAACATGAAAAACATCGCAAAATCTAAAGCCGGCCTGCATCTTCTAAGACTCTGGATAGGTGTCCCGTGCACTAAGTGACAAGGAGATATTTATTGAGAATACAAATTCTTCAAATTGCATGGATCTGGCTACTGACAACCTACCGAGAATGTTTCGAAGGTGTAATTGGACTGTTTTGAACTTGACTACTATCGTAATCCCCATAGGAAAACCCATCACTTTGAATTTCTGTCGTCACGACAGAAAATACAAAATCATCAATACTTATACATTAAGACGGTATATTCGGCTTATTCACGTCAGGTGCGATCTAATACTTGGTAAGCATTCCAAATATGAAAAAAACGGAGTTCGACCAAAATGGAGGCGCTTCTTTATGAAATGTCCTCATGTCTCTTAACTGGATGCATCAGAACATCGAAGACAATTAAACGCACTGGAGAAACATTTGGACACGGGAAACATGAACTGCATGAGAGTAAGCTTATGACAGAACAAAAAAAAAAGAGTTGAAAAAAACTTTACCCGGTCTAACATTGGCATGCTGCATTCCTTAGCTAACCTGCAAAGCAATTGCAAAGTGTTCCAGGATACACACTGTTGCCTGACACAAAAGGCAGGGAATCCAAATGCGTTGACCTAGACAATATAATAAAAAATATCGCGATCCTCGGACCGCTCGTGTCGAATACCGTCGCGGTTTGTGAATGATGGGCCTATATTACCTTGTCTTACATGTGACCTTTGACTCATGAAAAACAAATGAGGGTTTGCATGTAATACCATAAACCAAGTTTGGTTCCAATTGAACTTCAACTTTTCAATTCAGGTCATTTTACATTTTCAATTGACTCACATGAACTTTGACCTTGGTATGTGACACCCTTTGGCCTCATCAACAAATGAGTGGGCTCACATTGCACCTATGACTCCAGTTGGTTAAATCATTGAAGTATGCGAATATTACAGCCAAATGTTAACATTGTTCACAAAAACAGACTACGATCAACAACAGACAACATATACAACAACAACCCAAGGAAAAAGTGATAATTATGTGTCTTCCTGACTTAAGGAGGCGACACCAAAATGTGATAGACCTTTTGGTGCTTATATCTAGCTACTACAAGGGATAAATATTTTGTTATTTTAATCTCAATTGAGTGTGTTGGAGAATTCTGCAGTAACCACTATACCATGATGCATGTCCAACTTCAAGGAAGTGTTTTCTAGTACACAAAGGCGAGCGCAATGAATTTTATTTCTTCTAAGGTAGGGCCCACGCTTGATCTTTGTGACCAGATAAATTTATTTCGTGAACCACTGACCATCAAAACGAGGCCCCAAAACTTATACCTTTTTTGGCTTACGAATCACTATTAAAGAAGAAGCATCACATTTTTTGCTAACTAGAAACACTGCTAAATTGACTTGACATATTTTATGATGGTCCTTGTTGAAAGTTTCTTGGGTGAAAGTATTCAAAATCACGTGCTGAAAACTTAGGGAAGGTTTAAGTAAAACTGTATTAAAGGACATTAAAAAAATAGGTTTAACAAGCATCTTGTGATGACGCATATATTATGATCTGAAAATTTGGAATTTTTTAGAGCTACTGAAGAATGCTTTCATTATAGGGATGCTTTTGACCAAATTGCCTTAAATTGCCGACCCCCTTCTTCCGGGTACTGCATGGTTTTCTCTTATATAAACTCTTAATATTGGGAGGCATTTGAATTTCACCCCTTACGCCCCATACTGTAAAAAATGGTATCTGGAAAAACACTTCTGTGACGCCAGTTTTGCATGTGTCCAGTAGACCCAAAGTCTGTCTCTACAAGCAAGACGTTTTCAATGTCACATCTCTTCACAAGTCATGTTTTTATTCAGACACTTTTGGTTTGTACGATGCGGTCTCTTAGTCATTTTGAGACATGTCTGACTGGAAGATGTGTCTAGTGTCCTTAGTTGTGGTCTTCATGGTTTTTATTTTTCTTTTATTATATTGTTGAGACACTCTATTGGCAAGACAGATCTTACATATGACGCAAAACACAATTTTTACAGTTAAAATGTTTACATTATACAGAGTCCAAAAGATAAATGATATTGAATCATGATGAAAACTGTACCATGAAAGCAATTGCACTTAAAGGGACACAATGCATAGAAAAATATACAGAAAATAAGGAACAGGACACTTACTGATCCACTTCCACAATTTGAAAACAATTTGGCCTGTTTACATCTTAAAGTTAAAACAAAACAAGACGTACAGGCAATTCCTGACATGGAAACTCAGTTGTTCACATCCTTGCCAGGATTTACATGTTTCTTGCATGTTTTTTGACACAAAAAGGTACTATTCAGATCAGACGTTGTACTTCAGGCTTGTAGGGAAGATATTGATCTGACAAGTGGAAGGTGAATTCGCCACCATTAGCGCATATACAATCGCAATGGTCGCCAGTGAGGACTGTATGCTTTGCAGTTTGATAAAACGCCTGACCGTAATGTCAGCATCCTTGGCTGTCTGTGGCAAAGAGGTGAAGTTTACAAGGAAATAATATTAGTTATCCTCCCTTTTTACATGAATGTAAATATCTAAATTTTTTTTTTTGTGGAAGTAATTTCATTAGGGTACATTTCATTATTTCTTGAATAGTTTTTCATAACATGTGTCCTTGAACATCAACCATTTTCACATGGAACAGGTACTGGTGCTTAACATCTTTCTAAACTACGTAATTAAATATTCGATGTATAGAACGTCATATTATGTGTACCTGGTCATGATCTATTGCAGGTCGAGCAACCACCAAGCTCCTGGCCTCACCGGGGAGAGATCAAAATAGAGGATATCACTGTTCGATACGCTAGTGACTTACCCAAGTATTTTAAAGTCAGTTAATCTCTGATCAAACCTGGAGTAAAAGGTATCGTTATCATTATCAAGGTAACACTGTAAAAAGGGTAGTACGTTTCATATATGAAGTCCATGGATGCAAATAAGGTATTGCAATGATTCCCGCAATCATGGGCTGTATGACGTTCTGCAGAGCGCTTGACGGAAGGAATGGCAATACCTCATTTGAATCCATGGGACTTTCAATATGAAGTCTACAATAAAAGAACGACCAACGGTAGATTTTGTGATTTTGCTGGAGTTAGATTAGCTAATTAATAAGAATAAATGATTATGAGCATGTGGCATACATCATATTGCCGAACTATGTATTTCCATTGATGTCATTAATGTAAGATCAATCCAGATGATGTATTTATTGCGAAATCCAATTGGACAGTGCAAGCTTATTTTAGCATGAATGATGTGTTAACTCTATTTTAATAATTGGGAAATACTGTTGTGAAATCTTTATATAAGGAATCGGAGTGGATAAAAGAATAACAACTTTTGCTGCCAGTACCAAGTAGCTGGAAGTTATAGCTAGTTTAGATCTCCAATAATGGTCGATCGGTGTAGTACTCATGCCAGGGATTTTATAATATATTGGATACCACCGGAGCTTGAGAGCTGTCTGCTGTCTTCTGTTAAGCCAAAAGAGCTTCAGTTTTTGAATCAAAAAGGGATTCCAGTCTTGGGGTGAAATGGGGACATTAGCGGCAGACTGAGGGGTACCTTGGCCATATATCCTAATTGGCCAGAAGAGAGCCATGTAGACGATATGCTATCTTTCGAACCAAGACATGGCAAGAGGAGACCTGGGCGTCAGATGAAAGCTATATCCTACATCCAAACCTCCTATGGGAGCTTTGACCATTATTTACGCCAGCAAACATCACTGCCTTGGCAAATGATCGCGTGCGTGGAGCAAACTTGTCTTCCGCCTGCTCGCAGTCCGAATATGATGATGATGATGATGATCCGGCGCTTGAAACT
This sequence comes from Ophioderma brevispina, assembly GCA_023653785.1. Taxonomy (NCBI): domain Eukaryota; kingdom Metazoa; phylum Echinodermata; class Ophiuroidea; order Amphilepidida; family Ophiodermatidae; genus Ophioderma; species Ophioderma brevispina. Next base: position 4,153 of record JAMKCH010040449.1, on the reverse strand, counting down.
CCGGACTAAATTATCTTCAAGACCTGAGAAGATTCCAATGGATTGTCGTTACCCGTGCAATTTTATTTGAACTTGTATGCTGTTATTTTGGAGTCTTCGCTGTGAGGCCATTATCATCGTTGAACTGCAACGCGTCTTTTAATCATGGACATTAGAGGCCTTGAAACCTTATGTATGTAAAAACTAAAATCATTGAGTGTAATATGTAATATTTTGTTATGGTTTTGTTGACATACCACTATTGAACCAATCTGGATAAAATAATTAAAACAGTGTACTACAAAAAATTAATCATTTGTGCACGTGGGCTTCATTTATTTGTGTTAAAGGTATTTCGGACCTTTGACTATAGGCCAAGTGTTTCAGATGATATGAAACTCTCAGCTTTTTTTAGTTATCGGGAAACGAGGCTATCGGTCACGAAATGCACTTTATGCCTCGTCTACTAGCCTTGTTTACAGTAAGGTGAGAACTCCATGTGATGGTATGGGCGTCGTTGATGTCACACATCTAAGTAAACTCCGATATTGATAGTGATTGTTACTTCAATACAAATACTGTGACAGTATAATTATAATAATTTTTAAGATTTCCAAATTATTGTCAGGTTGGAATTTGTGGCGTACCGGAACGTGGAAAGTCTTCTCTTACACTGTCCCTATTCCGAGTGATAGACAATTACAAAGGTATTGGTGATATTAACATGGGTGAATCAGTACATTGAGTGATAGACATTACAAGTAAAGTGATATTGAAATGCTGACATATTACAATTGAGCTCACGATTTTAATTTTTCGCAATATTCGATTTTACTTTGTCGTGAGAGAAATAATCAATTCGTTTGCATAGGGTGTCTCATAATACAATCCTTTCAAAAGTGAAGGGCGAGTCAAGGTGAAATATCCATGTAAAAGGTACATGGGAAGGGAGTTTTTGACCTATGTGACTTTTTGGCCATACTTAGCCGCGGTATACATTGAACGTAATCTTTAACACCGAGTGAATAGGGGCTCATATCCTTCTTACATTACTATTTAAGGGGAAAGTACCAATCAACATACATATAGACAGACACACCTTATTCGGAAAAACATTCAACTCTATATACTTACCCACCACAAATTTGACCACTGCGACTCACCAGCAGAACTGAAGAAGCAATTCCAGAGATTTTTGTATGCCGACGGACGTAAAGTATTTTACAGATTCGGCACACGTACCCCACGTGATCAATAACATTTTGTTTTTAAATATTATCAAGCCCTTCCCAATGTAAGCCCCACTTTCAGCAACCTTGTCCACCCATGACTTCTTTTATTTCATAACTTTTATCTGTCACCCAAAGACTTAAATTTTCAAATGTTTTCAAAAATGTTCATCCACGCCACTTGCACTCTTTCAATTCATAACAAACTTAGAACAATCGTTACTTCATGACATCTTACCTGTCATTCCACCGTAATGATCGTAAATATCAACATGTTATAATGAAGTGTGCAATTGCAATCTATTAATACTACTAAAAACTGAGATCCAAGGTCATACGCATCTAGTAAGGGTTAACCAGCAAGTCACTGTAAAAAATTTCAAATAAAAAATTCCTTACACATATTCCTAAATTTCATAATTGTTTCGTCAATCTGTCGTTTACGTGTAATGCCAATGGCGATGTCAAATTTGGGATTTCTTGGCCGCACTCCCCTGTTGCTGTTACGCCCTCTATATTCATGTTTTATTTTAGTGTTACCCCGTCGTGTTTTTAGTCCTCACCGCTCAACGACGCGTATGCGGTGTGGAAGTGTGATCGCTTTGTAATTTTCTACTCATTTGAACATTAATATCTTTTTGTAATGTAGTTTTCATGTTTTCGCTGGGCGTATCGTATTGAAGGCCCATATCCATATGACGTAAAATGCACTACATTTAATAAACTATCATGCATGTAGATTTTAGAGGATATAAAAACACGAAATTTTCTGCAACACTGCTATTTGAAAAATAGGTCAAACCCAGCGAATAGAGCGGGTATCCCGTAGGCTACCCTCGCCCCAAACCTACTACTAAACGAAATATGTTTTATCCATGCAGCGAAATTAAAAAAAAAAAACACTTTTCAAGCAAGGACTGTATATTAAAATTCGCATTCCTTTTCAATCGCAGTCATAATCATAGATGGGTGAAGATATTGCAAATCTACCCCTAGAACACTGCGATTTCCCGACTTCTCTCTATCTTCCGCAGGCCGATTCTTTTCACTGGAGCATAAGGTAATGTTCGGTAATAGAATTGTAGTGTAACAAATATCGCTGTTCAAACTGTCTGTCCTTCACAACGTTAATATACTGAAACGACCCTATCATCCGTACCCCTTTTCTCTCATGACGAAACTATGGTCTACAGGGTTAGGTTCTCTAGTATACATGGGATTGCAGTGGCGTAACCAGCGGGGAGGGGGCAGACTGCACCCAGACAACAAAAATGGGGACGAGAAGAAGGGGAGAAAGAAAGTAAGGAGAGGGGAAAGGCGAAGAAAAAGTTTAATTGTAGCTTCAAACAATGATTTTGAAATTTTGTGCTCTAAAACATTCCTTTTAAGATGGCAAAACCCAGGAGCGGGGGGGGGGGGTGCTCCGCCTCTCGCCCCCGCTCCCTGAAACCCACCCGTGTAGGCCGTCGCGGAACACGCTCGCACTTTAAAGGGCAAACCGAAAAAAAGAGAGTTCAAATAACAGGTGTTCCCTAAAAATATGACAATTCTGATTTTTGTAGCTGGTGTAAAGCTTTCCTATCAAAAATATCCCCACGAAGGAATTAAGCTGAGACTGTTTTCTTTGGTACAAAAATTGTGAATTTTCTAATTTTGTATAGGAGCAAATACGAAATTCAGCCTATGTTTTATATGGAAATATAGCAAATCCAATCACATTTTTTTTCCTCTGTTTTAAGACATCCTGTAGCAAATACTTGGTAATGAAATCTATTGAGTTTCTAACTATATGAATTACATCTTATGGCACAATATTGGCTGCTTCAAAATCTCTCGTTCACCTTTATCATTCCTCCAAGCTGGTAACAGCAATCGGAAAACTTCTTGAGTCTTGCCCCCCGGAGCTTAGGTCCGTTTTACGCCCTGGGATTGATGCTTAACGTCATGTCCCGAAAGATGCGTGTTTTTCCATGTTCGTTCGTTCAAGTTCCAAATAAAGCAGATTAGGGCGAGTGGTCTGCATGCCAAGGTACACCAGTGTACTCAGGCAGTCGCCTTCTGTCCACTCTCGTGTACCTCGTTTGTGTTTGGCGAAAGCACGTGCGGCTTGAGGTTTGAGAACGGCCTTAAGCGCTTATTCAAATGAAATCAAGAAGTGACTTCAGTGGCCCGCTTGATTAGAACCAGAGCAAAACACCACAAGCAAACTCCAAAGTGGGCCATCTTAACCGCTGTCACACATTAAGGTCAACTTACTCTTTTGATTGTGACTTTCTGTTTTGTTTGTGAAAATCAAGCTACCCTTGTTTCAGTTTGAAGCTGCTCTTCCTAACATCTGATGTAAATCCTATATTGTTGTTTGTGTTTTAACACGGGAAATATTGATCCAGAAGGCACAAATCTGACGCGGAGTTGTGGGATCTCTAGACAGCGCAAAATGAAGCACGTTGTATCAGAATTGGAATCGGGTCTGGGTAGGTAGAAAGATGTAGAAAAAAGAAATGGTCATATAAGTGCAATGACTCAGGCGACAGGGAATAAAAAATTTTAAACTTGCAGTTGGATCTTAAATTTGCAGCTGAGGATAATCATCCGCACAGAAAGGCCTTGAGATGATGAAATTTTCTTTAAAACAAAAGACTAACTTTCGCGGTTCTCGGCTTTCCGCGCTCGCTATATTCAAACTATAAGCGTGGCCGCTCACTGGACCTTTGACCTTGGCACATGAACTTGACCACATCACATATGAGGGATCCATGGTGCACTTATGACCCAAGTTTGGGTTCCAATTGACTTCAATTTCAATTGAGGTAATTAAAAGTTTTTATGAAAAAAAACATTTTTATTGACAACACTCACACATCGACACACACACACATACACACGCACAACGGGTTGCTAAGTTGCTATAGCTGGCGGCCCACCAAAGGACAAAAATCAATCTC
>JAMKCH010040448.1:0-34072 GCA_023653785.1 Ophioderma brevispina | reverse complement strand
ATAAACAGGGGGGGTTAATATACTACCTTATATTAGTCGCCCATATTTTTTTATAGAAATTACCCAATGGCTGTGGTATTTCTTTCTTCGAACCCATTAGCATAACCTCCATTAATCTTGTTACAAGAGGATCAGCAAGAGTGCCATTCAAAACAACGCTTCATTTAAAAACCTGTCTTACCTAAGGGGTCAACTTTTGTTCCAGTACGCCTTAAATGAAAAAAAAAAAAAAAAAAAAAGCTTGCTCACATGCTTCTTCTAGGTCATCATTCTCTCACCTTTCTGGTCATTTTTAAGCGAAATAAATGTGAAGGTAGCACTCACCGGGGTTGGATATTTTAGGGTGCATTTTTTTTTAAATGCTCTGCAAATATGGCTATACACCTCCAGTTTATGTAAACTAATGATTAGCCATCATTTAGAGCTGAAAACCCGCATAACAATTGTTTTAGCATATACTCGTTTTATTTACCTAATACTCCTTTTTCGTTGAAGTTCAAAACACCAAGGAGAAGACCACGGGCACATGGGGATTTAATTACAACACACACGTACTCGCGTATACCTTAATTACTATTTTTCATCGGGATACATGTGTATCTTTATCTAATCTCTAAAAACCCCTACAACATAACATTTGACATAAATATTTTAGACAATACACGCACTCATATCCCCTACAGACCCTGCCCCTGTTGGGCGCGGCTTTCCTGGTCATTTGCCCGTGTGCACGTCGCTCCGGGCGGCTCTTATCCTGGGGGGGGATGGGAATTTTGAGGGTGAAATCTGGAAAAAAAGTTGTTGTGAGTGTAAGGTCACTTAGTCGAGAGAGGTAACCTACATTTTAAATCGAGAATTTCATAAGTGGGAATGTGCAATTATTTCTGAGTGGGCGCGAAGGGTCGAAATAACATCTATGACTGAAAGTGGGAAGCTTTCCATTACTGGCAGAAATAATGACTGCTTCCTAGATGAAATTTTCGGGCGTGGTTTGGACGTTGGCTCTAGACAATTTCTGGTGAGTTATAAACTCCTTTCACTAAAAGAGTGCATATTTGGGTTGGCATGTAACTACAAATCTTGTACTAAGGCTACACAAAACTATGACATTTGTGGTCAAGTAGTTCAAAAATACACTGAAACCATGTGTCTAAGGCAAGACACTTTCACATTTGTCATTCAGTTAATGAGACATGTTCTATTTAGACAAAAGTCATTTCTAAAAAAATGGAATACAAGGTCAAATGTCACATCTCTTTGTAAGACACTGTGAGTCATGTTTTCATGCAAACACTTCGGTTTTGTAAGACGTGTCTTTTTCATAATTAATCATGCCTGGCTGAAAGACGTTTCTTCTTGCGTCTTAGATTTAATCATTTTTTAGTGGTTCTATTTCTTTTAATTCTATTGTTGAAAAGACTTTCATAAGACTCCAAGACAACATTTTTACCGTGTAAACAGCAACATGCGCAAAAGGCAAAAAAGTTAACGCAGCTGTTTTGAATGCAGAATTCATCACTTTTTTGCGAGACATAGGGTCAGGTTTGTCATTTTTTTCAATTTCAGGAAAACGCCACGAGTGGAAAATCCCGGAGACATTGCTTGAAATGTAGCCACATGTATGTCAAGACATGATATAATCCCCCACTATCAAGAAGTACTTCACAAGCATGCACAATTAAACAGCAAATTGCTTCAGCAGAACAATGAATGTTTTGCCTACTTTTTTAAATTCAAATGAAGAATTTTCCAAAATGAGTAATACGTTTACACACTGTACATACACCCTTAAATATATTTTCCGTCTAAGCACCCAAAATATTGTGTGTTCCAGATATTTTCCCAAATCATTCTATCTTCTTGTATCCTCACAAAATCTATGGTTTTAATTCCGGATTTAGGTTACATAGGGATCTTTATAGTCTCCTTCCGCCCGGCTTTTCCCCGCGCCCTCTTTCCTGCGTGGTTTCGGGTTTCATCTTTTTTTGATGTACAACAGATGTGGCGTAACAATGGGGCCAGCTGCTTCCTCCTGGATTAATAGTGCTTTTCTGCACACGACCCTATATAAAACGGTTACACAGTTAAGCACATCTATGCCTATCCCTATAACTATACGGCCCCTTCCCCCCGCCCCTCTCCCCAACTCAGAAAAGCTTCTTCCGCGCCACTGCAATCAGCAAGTGCATTTCAAGTACAACACAAGCGCATTGCTTGAATGTGCGTAAAAATGTACTGATATGGCCCATGCTAAACCATCGCATTTGGAATAGCACATTGCTACAAATGTAATTACATTTCTTGAGTGTGCTTAAAATGGACTTGGCTAAGACACATTCCCAAACTCATAGTTTGGAACAGCAGCAAGCACATAGCAAGCACCATGGAACGTACACTTCTGGATTGGGGCTTAGATGTACTTACTAAGACACATTCCAAACCTCGTATTGGAACAACAGCAAGCACATCTCAAGTACAGCATAATACATATTTTCCGTGGGCCCATTATATTGTGTGAAAATGTACTTGCATTATCCTGTTTTAGAATATTGCCTGTTTTTTTTTTTCTATAAAGATAAAAAAAATAAAAAAAATGTACTTATTTGGCAAGCATAATCATAACAAATGTAAGCACACATTGTACTTGGATGGACTTTTTTCTCGTACTTACTTGTGCGTAAGACGTACTGCTGTTCCAATTATCGAGGTTGGGAATGTGGAAGATAAGTACATTGTAAGTACTGTATTTTCTACTAGGCTCGTGTGTAGAAATATATTTTTAGACACCATGAAGACTCTGAAACGCGTTTAAAGAACTACAAGGGTTAATCTGCAAATAGCTTGTTACATAAAGAGCATTTCAAAATAGTCACCGGAATTAAACACAATAAGGTAAAAGTAAAGTATCGTGCCGAGCAAGCTCGTGCGCGGAGTGCCCATCTCTCTTCCTTAGCGTTTGGCCAGACTACTCCGTATTATGTGCTGTGGGGGTTCGCCACTCATCCCGGACAGCGAGTCGTTGACTCCCAGCATTGAATAATGATGGTACCCATTTATAAACCAGGGTGGAGAGGAGTACTTAAGGTAAAGTGCCTAATCAAGGGCACAACACGTGAGCCCGCAGTGGGATCGAACCACGACCTTTGGAAGCGGGACGCACGCGCTCAATCCACTGGACCACCATGCCCTCTATGCCCTTAAGTAATTTAAACAAATACTTGGCAGAACAAACACAGTTTAGCGATTAGTACATCTGTAATCATATCTCGCTTATTTCAAAATCAATACTAACAAAGTGCACAATATTTTTCTATATCAAAGCCATTTTTCCTGAAGTAATGACAAAACGTGGGAATGCGGAAATACAGCTACGTAAGAGGTACTGACTTCAACCAAAATCCAGCAAGAGAAACGGACGTTTCTGATATTTTCAACAAATCGTAAACTCCGGAGTACAACTTTCAAATTCTTGTGCTTCTTTGACTTACCCACTCCTCCAGACTAAACGCTGAAAGCTGAAAGAATCTTCATTTTCATTTTCAGTCTCTGCAAGCGACAACCTTACCGGCTGAGGGAGTGAAAGGTACTTACTGGACCTCACGAGATTCAAACGACAGGGTCACGTTCAGTTTATTGCCTGAATACTTTACCGAAATTATCCAGAGTAGTGAGTACCCAGTCAACCAACCAAGATACGCCGGTTTATTCGACCAACCATAGGTATCTGAACTGGAAGCAAAGAAGTTACCGTGATTTCTGGAAACTGGCTCGTTTGCGGTCTGTTTAGTTTGATTATTGTCTAACCATTTTTGGATCTCCCTTTGAGTCTACATTGGACTTCCGTTAATCGAGGTTGGTGTTTTAAGAACTTCTTGTGCCTTTCTAATTCACCATGATTTTGTTTAACCTATTGATAGCGCCGTCACCTCCTCAACACCCCTTTTCAATTCCGCATTCCAATGTCCCTACGTGCGCGCCGCCAGTTCTCATGAAACTGATAAATCTTTGGTGATTTTCTGAAGAAAACACCAAAATGACCATGAGAACTTACCATACACTCTAAATACTGAATACTGCTCAGGGGAGTAATCAAGAACTCATCTTGGTCGTATGATTTTTTTTAAAGTGTTAAGTGTTTTATGGTATTGCCGCATCCAATAAGCCGTTTGGAGGGTTTCCGTCATCTTTTGCCACGTGGATCATGCAACTGCACGGTTTTTTAGCAAAAGTTACTTATCTGAAGAATCTTGGAGAAGACCAGGCTGGAACCCACGTGTTCGTAGATAACCAATCGGCCATCTTCTAGACCAACATAGAGGCAAACTCTTGGGCCCTAAAGGATTGATACATTTGACAATACAGTAGTCATTAGCAAGGTATCCTGTACGTTAAGTAAAATTCTTAACATATTAACTGAGGTGTCAAGACCTTCACAATATCCTAACGTCCTTTTCGGAAAGAAAAAAATGGACTACCAACTTATGATCACCGCAAAAAGGGAGGAAGCAGGGGGCCCGCTCCATGATTTTTGGTCCTTTTGGAAAAGTGGCAAAAATGGCTAAGGGTGTTAGGGATATATTTTGATGTAAAAATCGTTCCTATTTGAAGTTTTAACGTTAGCTTTCATCTGATTGCAGAATGAAAGCTTATCTCATGAGCCAATCTTTGGAAAATACATGCCTATTACAAAACATAACATAAACACTTATAATCGCCATTTCGATCACAAAGTGCAAACGCTACAAAAACACCAAGCCCCAACGCGGAATTTTTTACCAACACGAACAGTGAGTCTGTGAGAGCCGTTGTGTCCATAGAGTCAAGAAACTGACCAGTGTGACATGTGGTTTATTGCATATTAGGCAGGGTATTTCGGAACACTTTCCTGAAGGCATTTGAAACATTATAGACATACAAGGTAAATAGGTTATAGATGCAGAGATTTGGAGAGAAGGAGAAGGGATAGCTATCACGCTTGCTTGCATTAAAAAGTGAGTTTGAGAGCTAAATTTTCGGTGATTGAAGACGGTCGAGATCCTTGAATTTTAAGTCATATAGGAAGGCATTATCAAGCGAGAAAAATGAGACGTTTTGTGCACTGTGGTGGCCTGATTGAAGATATTGGCGATACCATGGATGTTCCTTAAATGAAAGTTAACAGGCGATATAAAGGGTTGAGTGTTGAGTCATGGAATTGTCCACCGTCGAAACATATCCCTAAATGGACACAGAATTTTGGTTTTTAATGTAATTTCGAACTACGTTCCGAAGGGGAAAGTTTGAGTTGTTCAAGATATGAATAATTGGTCTGGCTGTTCGGTGATTGAGCTTTAATTTTTCTCGGTCATCAGTGGCTTGAGTTAGTGATAATGGAGTACAGTGAGTGCAATTTGAATGCATTCGGTTTTCTGGAGTTCAAAGAACTGTACATTGTGTATCATATAGGCATAAATATAGTCGGGTATATATGGTCCAAGTTAGGGCCGGACCGTAAAGTGAGTATGGATTACAATTTTTGCTGTGAAAATGATAGATTAGAGGGTTTAGAATAAGAAATCGCCGGGTGCCACTGGGCATCCTTGAGATTTTGGGAAATCCCAGATGGCGTGCATATAAATGATAATTATCTCTTCAACCATATATTATCAAAGTATGGCGTTACTAGCTATACTATACGATCCAATGAAACAAGTGCATGGCACGGTAACATTGAGTCATAATCAAATTCAAAATGGAAGCAAAACCTAATAGAAGTATATAGAGTATATAGAATTTTCCGAATTGCGTACCTGTTGACACACGTGATGCCAAAAAAAACAATCTGTCTGCTCCCTGGATTTGAAAACGTGTGCCCACAAAACAGCACAAAATACTCATAGAACTTTGATCGTTTATTGTCGCCCTGATCAGACAATGATGGCCAAGAAATCCCAATTTTGCCGTCTTATTGGTTTAAGAGGTAAACACGAAATTTGAGGTCGATCTTTTTTTTTTTTTTCTATGCTAGAGAATCATTCCACGTACGGGAAATTATTAATTTTGTGCATGAAGAACGAACGAGGAACGAGTCGTAATGGGGTATGGGAACACCCCTGACCGACCCACATCAAAAGGATTAATTTGAGTTGTGGTTTTGTGTCTGTTTATTTCTGTAATCTGTTTGCTTCGTTGGGGGAGTGCTGTATTAAAGAGGTTGGCGCCATCGCCTGGCCCTGGTTTTAAAAATATAGGTTGCTAGCTAGGAAGCCTACGTCTTTCGCTGGTACATAAAGAGCAACATTAACCATGAATTTCAGCCGGAATGAATCTGTTAATTCAGGTAGAATGAAGCCTCAGGTTTGCGTTTTCAAAGAACTTGAATCCTTCAGCCTGTAAACACAAAGTGTAGAGTAAAGTAGTCCAAATTAACTTCAATGGCGGATGACCCGATGTATTTAAGTCTATAAATTATTCATTTTGATAGAATGGCCTCACCCTTAAAACCTCACCTGTAAGTTTTCGTCGATATTTCAACAAACGTGATTTGTACCACATAGATTACTTGTAAAATTTAATTAATGGTCGACAAAAATGGGGTAATTTTCAATCATAAAATCCAAGCAAAAGCCCTTTTGCCTACGATTCCCAGGGTAAATGAGAAAAAGAGTAGCTTTCTTTGATACCAAAAATATTAACACTTCTGGTGTCCCTGGGGATGAAGGCCATTAAGTCGAGATCGGACCCATTGCGACCTTTAACATTGTGTTTTTTATACAACGTGTAAAGGTTCTTCTTTGACGAAAGAAAATGTCGCTTTCGATTGGACGTTAGTGTGTCGTTGGTAAGCAGAGGTACAGCAATTCATGTAACGATGGTTACTCAACATTTGTACCGACAAACAAGCAGATCTTGGAAGTTGAAAGCCGCAATGAAACATAAGCTCTTCTTGACAGTGTGCAATTTTTTCTCGCGGTTTCAAAAGTGTCACTGGGAAAGCACTCTGCCTCATTCCCGGTTGTCCATATGTATAAACTGTCGGTGTCTGTGTAAGCCTGAAGAAGATAAAACAGCGTATTAAATGAACATTTTAAAACCTGTACATGTCACATGAAGATATGATCCAAAAAGGGTATTATGGAGACTTTGATTTTCGATGCTAAATATTGAATTTGAAATCGAAAAAAAAAAAAACTTTTAATTGTTGGATATTTAAAACAATGTTTCACTTGCAAATCGAAACACATATCAGACATAACAATAATTAAAAACTTGGTTTTGCACTTGAAAATATTAAACGACGAACCGCTTCAAAATCCTGTGTTTTCGGTTAAGAACTTTTCAATTTAAAACAAAAAGATTTCTTCGGCAAAGTATACGTGGATCCTGGGTTCCTACCGGAAATAATTTTTTAACAAAATTCCTATCCCACAATGCACAACGATGTACGAGTAGATATGCATCACTCCATGCACGCTCGCGGTTTAGTGCGCCTCCTTTTGTGGCGCAAAAAAAATTACAAGGCAATCAAGAGTACTCGTTACTGGTAAAATGTATGTACAGCAAACGATTTTCGCACAGTTATGACCAGTGGCGTAACCAGGCGGGGGGGCAGGGGGCGCGAGCCCCCAAACGAACCCTTGCCCCCCCTTCTGCCCCCCCCCCAAATGAACTGACCTTTTGTACAGTGTCTATGGAGAAGGACCCAAATTAGCCCCCTCAAAAATGTCTTGGCACCCCTTCTGCCCCCCCCCCCATTTGCAAAGGTCTGGTTACGCCACTGGTTATGACAGAAAAATGACCGAATGACACAAAACACCATAGAATATATATGCGCTATTTATTTTATCTACTCGTACATCGTTGGTGTATTTTGGGATAGGAATTTCGGTAAAAATGATTTCGGTAGGAAACCCAGGATCCACGTATTGGTTAAATCCACTGACCTCTACACATGGATAGCGGGTCTGAGTCGCCGATTTGAACAACAGAAATTTGGTTTTTGACCTATAAAATATAGCGTCAAACAATGCATACACCTTGTCAAACAATAGACCAGTTAACATCCTACGTCACTTCTTTTGTTGCCTGCGAATCCATGCCTGCGAATCGTTAGGCCAATAGTATTAAACCCTAACAGATACAATTGACCAGTTGTGTAACAGTAGGCAGACTTATTCAAGATACCAGGCCCTAACATGATTACAACATGCTGTTAACTGGTCTATAGAACATCTGTGTGGAATATGTGCATCAGCAGGTGTATGCATTGTTTCCGCCATATTGTATAGGTCAAAAACCAACTTCCTGTTGTTTCACTCGGTGACCATTCAACTGGTGCGGCAGCCCGCTATCCATGTGGAGAGGTCGTGTTGATAATCCGACAGATTTTTGTAACAGTATTTTCTAGTTTGAAGTTTGTAACACGGAGATAATTGAGGAAACTAAATATATGCATTTTAAGAAACAAAATGAAATTAAAGTTGGTTTACTCGATCATGGTCCGATTTTTTCATTGATTTTTCTTCCTCACATGGAGATAAAACATGAGGATTACAAATTTTGAGTTAGATCGGTGCAGCTATTTGAATAGTAGAAGCAAAAAAATGTGTTCAAGCTTGGCCCAAAGACATGTGGTGTTTGATTATAGATAATCAGTGGATTCGCCCAAAAGAGTCAAATATTTGAAATAAGTTATTTGTTGAAAATGAAAAATTGACAGAAAATTGGGGGGAAGAAAACAGCAGTGCTCAAAGATACGAATCTCCATTATATTAGTGTTGTAGTAAGTGTCCGTACACAAAGGGAAGGAACTACCAAGCGATAATTTATCCAATCGGAGACATATTACTTTGACAAATGTGACTATAATAGCACCAAAAAACCTTAGCAAAACGACTTCAAAAGGTTATTCATCAATTATTGATTCTGATCAGACTGGTTACAAAAAAGAGATACATAGGTGAAACGTGATATGGTTTTTGAAGATGTGATAAGATACCCCAAAAAGAGAAACATTCCCAGGTGCTCTGATTTTTTAGGATTTTAGTTAAGCATTTGATAGCATTAATCGAAATTATTTGGGTTTAAATTGCGTTATAAAGAGAATAATTTTTGGAGTGATTTTATAAACGGATTGAAAACAATTACAAAGTACCTCAAGGTCCATTGAACAACATTGGAAGTTTCTAATTCGTGCAGGAAAAAAAGGCGTTAGAGAAGGATGCCCTCTATCGGCTTTGCTATTTCATAATTGCCAATTGGAAAGTTTAGCAAAATAAGACAATGCCGTCATATGAAATCATTATGTTGTGTTTACAAAACCTTCCTTTAATTAAACTTAGAGAAACGTTGGTTCGTACATGTAGCACATAATACTTGTAATTTATAGAAGCAGTTCAGTGGTGCATTTTCTAGCGCTCTTTCTTCGCTTTGAATGCATTAACGCGCCGGCGCGGTGAAGGATATAGAGTAATCGCACATGCGGAGTTAAGTATTCACACGTTCTCAAATCAAAATACAAACTATACACAATTCTAACAATTTGATTTAAAACAAAACATTGTTAGAATTGTGTATGATTTGTATTTTGATTTGAGAACGTGTGAATGTAACACCGGCAATTACTCTACTTCACCGCGCCATGCATGCAAAGCGAAGAAAGAGCGCTAGAAAATACACCACTGAATTACCGTCTCTAAATTACAAGTATTATGTGTTACATGTACAACCAAACTGTTTATAAATATAGTGGCGACCACATACGGCCCCCGGGACAAAGAGTGATCCCCAGACATTAAGACGATGTTGATCGATCAATACTGCTAATTGGCTATAAAAGATTTCTCCCGTGTGGCTTATAAATGTTCCGTGTGAGGTTTGGTTTTTACTATGTAATATATAAGTCCTTATCATTATTTCTGAGAGGGAGAAAATACCATTCAGACCTATCTCGATTTACGGAGTCGGTCATTGGTTCGGGCACTAGCTTTTTGTATGCATTTAAAGGAAAGTTTTTAATATTGGTTTTGTTTGGTATGTGGCCACTTGTGACAATTAGACCGCAGCCACTGCATTGTTTAAAGACTAAATAGTTTCAGGTAATGTTTTACTCTTGTTTACCGTTTGTGCAATGCATCCGCCTTGAGCGTTCGGTATTTCCACGCTCTGACGGAGACAACAAAAGCCGGGGTTCTTCATAGATTTCAGAAACGTCGAAGCCCTAGGCCTTTCATCAGGATTTTCTTCCCAGCAAGATTTCATAATGACTTCGAGATGCTGAAAATTGGTTGCAAAGTGTAATCCTGAAATTGAAAGCTTGGTCGACTGCCGCTGGTGATGTCAACTGAGGTATCGATAGCAATCTCGTGTCCACCTGGTGTAATGCCGCTCATGATGTGGAAAATTATCATTCCGACAGAGAAAATGTCAACCTGATTTTTTAAAAAAGGGAAACAATGTCAGTGATTAAAGAAATATGAAAAGAAACAAGCTGATTAATCAGAAGGTTAAAACAGACTTTCACAACAGGAAGAAAACTCATCTGACCTTGAATTTTCGGCGTGTCACACACCTTAAGGAAACTGTTGGTAGCACCAAAGGACCCATCCCCGAATGAAAGAAAATCTGGTGTCGTATATGAGATTCCTTGCGGAGAGTGCCTTAAGTCATATGTAGGCCAAACTGGTACACAGTTAGGGGGAGACTAAAAGAACATAAGTTTACTGCACCTAGCCGCAAACCTTCAGCTGTGGCTGAACATAAATCTGATTACACACCACAACGCGATAACGAATCCCTAGACAAGGAGGACAGAGAATTCCTGCGCTTAGTGCGGGAGGCCATACTGATTAAAAAGAAATCACCAGAATTAAATCGTAATCGTGATCCTTATATAATGCCCTTATCCGACCCAAGGTCAACGCAGGTCAACAAAAAGGCAAGTCCATTAGTACATCACTGGGCACCTTTTGATGAAGACGTGTGTGATACTCCGAAAATTCAAGGTCAGTTGAATTTTCTTCCTGCGCTTAAAGCCGGTTTTAATCTTCTGAATAGTTAATCTACTAGCACATATGAACTTACATTCTAGTATTTGAAACCTACATTAAATATAATCTCATCTCACCTGTTCGGTGAAAGCTTTGCCATTGATGATTTCGGGAGCAGCAAATATATGACGACCTGCGTGTCCACGAACCACTCCTGTGGCTGCATTTTGAGATATGCCATAATCAGCTAGCTTCACATTCACAAGATCCTCTAACTTGGTAGAAAATAGTAATATGTTATCTGTTTTCAAATCGGTGTGAATGATCCCTTGCTGATGTAGGTATTCGACAGCAGCAACTATCTGATAGACCATCTTGAAGGTAAGCATGCGTTCGAGAGCGGTTCCGCTGATCACATTCGATGAACCTTCTTGAGTGTCCGGAATGTACAACTGATCGTCGACATAAGAGGCAAGATCTCCAAGAGGTGCAAACTCCATGGCGAACGACAACTTCTGAATGGAGACGCTAATCATTTGTAATATACAGGGATGCTGTAATCGTGACATGGTAGATATTTCTCTTCTGAAATCGGGGAACTGAAGAAGGACTGAATCCACCAGGATGTCCTTGTCTACGTTGTCATCGACACCGCATTTCAGAAGGCTTTTGAGTGCCACGGACCTTCCCGAAATATTTGCCTTAAAGACAACCCCAAACCGTCCTTCGCCCAACATCTTCCCGACATTTAAATTGCTATCATCTAGGACTGCAACTTTAAGATCTAACAAGAAGAGGTCTGGTACGATATTTGTCAGTAGTATGCTATGGCTCACGTGATTTTTATCGCTCATGACACTGTGAAAAAATTATACAACAAACAAGCAAGCTAAATCAAGGTAATTTGCGTTGAAACTTGTCACCAACATTACATTGCAAAAACCTGATCTTCTGCGAAAAGTAATGTAACTGTATTTACCCTTGACAGTGAATCTGGTCCTGCTTCTCCACGATTGCAGCAATCGTCAGATCTACAAACTTGAAAAGTGGACATGCTTTCAATACACTAATCAAATTGATGCTTTGATGTTCCCGATATGTCTTCAGACAGAGAGGACATGGTACTAAGCGCAGAACTGCTGCTTCACTGTGTGGCGTTTCTAAATCTATGTAGTTGAAAAATAATAATACATCAACGACGATACAATCTATCAAATAATAATGGCCAACCTATTGTGTTATCAATGAAACAAATGTTAATCAAAGTGAAGATGTTTAAAGATATTTGTTTATATTTTCAAAGTTGCTGAACAAGATTTTTTAGGTCCAACCTCTGGGAAATGTGGGTAACTTTTGCTAGAGGGAATTTTACAATATGGCCGCCAAAATTCCAATTGATAATAATTAATTGATAACAGTCCCAAAAAGGCTATTATATGGAATTTTGGCAGCCATTTTGAAAAACCGCCCTCTAAGAGTACTTATCATAAATAGGGCTTTAATTTTGAACCCTTCTACTACTAGTGAACCTTGATATGTATACGCGCTTTCACTTTTGGTTATTCATGACTGATTTTATAATACCTGAATACCACTCTTTGATGAGATATTCGACGTGATCCACAATAAATCCAATGCCTTGAGCCAGGGCCTCTGTAGAATCACCTTGAATAGATATAAATATGTACACAGCGTCGCTGCCATCGTCGTCTACTCGTTCTACGTCTATTTGCTGATGCTCATTGGTGATTGATATTCCTTTTTGCCAAGCTGACGTGGTTATTGGCGTTGGTGTGTTTTTTCTCCTGATGAGCAAACAACAAAATTGTACACTCTTAAAAGTATG
This sequence comes from Ophioderma brevispina, assembly GCA_023653785.1. Taxonomy (NCBI): domain Eukaryota; kingdom Metazoa; phylum Echinodermata; class Ophiuroidea; order Amphilepidida; family Ophiodermatidae; genus Ophioderma; species Ophioderma brevispina. The sequence continues at coordinate 21,259 of JAMKCH010040448.1, read as the reverse complement.
GTACAGGACGGAACATGGTTGACAAATGGGGATGTATTTTGCACAGGTTGATGTCAAAAGCACACAATATTGAGTACTTTTGACGCAAATGTTCAACCACGTTGCCCACTTACACAGTATTTCAGCAGTGTAAAACAGGAGTTCAAACTCCCGCAATCAAGATGGTTATATAATGTTATGACATTAACTTAAAATGCTGAAGTTAAAATATAAGTCAAATTCTAAATGTACGACGAGACATTTATATGTATTACTTTGTTTCATCACCCTGCTTTATAATAAAGATATTTTACCAATTAATAACTAATTTAATAATTACAAAATAATTAATGTATCTTTTTCCCAACCTTTTTGCAAAATATCAGTTCGTCAGCATAACAATTTTGTAATGTGCAATTAGTTTGTCAGTTACATAATGATGAAATTCCAAATGTAGAGCTTTCTGTGTGGTCATATATACAAGAGAGAGATTGAGAGAGAAGAGAAGAGAGAGAGAGAAATGTAGAGAGAGTAAAGAGAGGAGAGAGAATAGGAAGATAGAGATAGAGATAGATATGAATATAGATATATTAATATAGATAGATAGAGAGAATATATAGTATGATATAGTATATATATGATATATATGATATATTAGATATATATATATTATATATTTATCGTCATGAGTCTTCCAACAGGCCAATCGACCATTTGGCGAAATTGAGTTTTTTGCCTAATATGATACTATATCACAAGCTCTTTTTATATACCCAAATATTGAGCAAAAATAACCTTCCAATTTTTAGATATAATAGATTATCACTTTGGGGAATCATACGAAAAGCAAATGAAAGGATTACAACAGACCCATCTGCATCGTCTGTTTGCGTATCTGAAAACCACCGCACGGCTGCTTATTAAGGGAGCTATCGATCAATGATGGGATACTGACGAGATTCATCTCCTAGCTTGATCAACACGGGGGGGGGCGGGAGGCTATGAAAGTCTGGTCGAGTTTATTTAGTCAATGTGTTGTAGCTGTATATGACAGATTTTGCCACACTCAAAAATTTTAGAAATTTTTCCAGTATTTTATGACAGCAATTTGCCGAATAATTACTGCGAAAATTACAGTATACTGTAAAAACTGATTCAATCGAAACACTGAAATATATATTTGGCTAGTTATTACAAATGATTGTGAATGTGTAGAAAAATTAAAAAAAAGCACTGACGATCATCCTAACTTAGTAGGACTATACACCAATGTCAACACAAAATTTTACGGTGCATATACTGGAAATTCAGTACGTTTGGTAAAACTATGCATTAAAACTGTAAGATATAAAGGGAATTTGAATGGAAGCTATAAAAGCTGTGGCTTATGGGATTTTGTTGGCAGAATTGCTCCCAGTATTTTCCGATAAGATTTACAGTATTTTCCTGTAAAATAACTTATAATTGAGAATCGATAATAGGTATAACTATGTTTGATATTAATTCAAAGTTCAATACGAGCCTCTCTGAAAATGTAGTCGTAATAGGCCTCGAAATTGGACAAAAAGTATTTTACTATATTTTAATTACGGTAAAATATTGTCTTTTTCAAATCCTCTTTTTTTTACTTGAAGCGCACGGTATGTGTAAATACAAGATGCAGTGTAGTGGTATAAACAAAAATATGCATTAGCATCTGTGTTCTTTACCAGACGATAGATTGTAGGATGTCTTGACTGTCTAAGCGACGATCCGGGCGATGAGCACGGCAAAAGGAGCCAAGTTATCAGTTTTGAATCGCGCCAGTGGAGTTTTATTTATATTATTTTTTATGTTTTTAGACTATAGTTAAAGGATTTTTATTTTGTAATGATGCAAATTCAGTTCATGAGAAATAATTTCACAAATACCCGTATTTCATTTGAGAAGTAACACAAACAGACATGTATTAAGTACGGTAAATTGTGCCAAATAGTAAAATGTACTCAGTTTACACCTGGTGCTGGAAATTAATGATTTGTGAAGTTGAATAAAGTAAAAAGTTTCAAAATCAGCTAAGTTGGTAATTCAAAGTTATAACAACAAGATAATTTGTAACCCCAGAAAGGACATAAAACAATCACTAATGTAGTAGGCCCATTTTTCACCTTCATTTTTTTATAGATAGTTCAACAACCTCTTGTTGAAACCCTTTCACGTTTTGGTAGATAGGTGTCATCTTTACTATACCCCGGTGGATGTTGGTTTTGGATAAAAAGGAGTGAAAATGTCAATGACAATTAACATTAAATAATCTGGCACCCAAAAAGGGGGCTTTAGTAGGCCGGGGCAACCTGAAGTGGGTGCTAACCACCCCCCGAGGTAGACGAGGGTTTAAGATCAAGAAGGCATGTAAAAACAAAGAAACCTCAATAACTTTTCGATATTCCTCTGTTCTGTCCTAAATTTTCCCACATACCTACGTTTTTTTTTTTTTTTTTTTTTTTTTTTTTTTAATTGATTTAAAATTGAACTTGATAATTTATCTGTGGTTACTAAACCTAAGGCGCAATAAAGTAATTGTGGTTTTTGAGGAATGTAGAGAAAATTATCATTCACCATTTTAGCCATCTCAATTAAAATACCTGATTAATCCCCATAACAATAGATAATTTAACATGAGAAAAATTCTCATTCTGCATTTTCAATAAATTACCCCTGATATGCAAGAAATGGGGGCAATTTGATTGAAATCAAACGTCAGAAGGTTTGTCGGCAAACTGCCATTTAACCTCACAATGGTTAGTTTTTTTACTCATAGAAGGTTAAAAAAACGAAAGTATAAGAGCCACTACTCTAAGAGTGCTATGACTCAAAGGTGAAACATCAACGCAATGATCTGTTGGATGACAAAGAATTAACTAATATCATGGGAATATCAATTTCATTTCAAATTGTTCTGATTACACTCCGAAGTCGTTTTTTTTACGAGTTTGAGAACGTCATTGACACTAATTGCTAATATACTCTCCTATGGGGTTCTTAAGTGAAAGTAGTAAGCCTAAATGAATCTTGTTTTCAGTGACAGTTGGGCAACTACTGAAAATTTAATAACTATACATGTAAAAGATACCATATGATTGAAGCGGTGGTTTGTTTATTGTACTGAAAATAACAGTATTCATTATAAGTGATTTTAGTCCGAACGCCTCGTAATTTAATCAAAATAAATTGACTTGATGTAAGATAAAGCTGTCTTCTGATAAAACTAGTGATCTTTGACCTTTTACCTATACAAAAAGATCAAAATATACACCTTCAGCAATAAAACATGAACTCCAACTTCTTCCACTTAACGTTTATGAAAGTTTTATGTTCCAATAATTCACAAAACCCCAAGGTTTCAAACGCTAGACATTCGCTTTGGATGTCCTTATTGTACTTACACATGTGGGCGGCGGCTACAATTGGAAATACAGATTTATGTCCACATTACCAGGGCGTATAGAAAGACTACAACTGGAGCTTTATTCGAATTTTCTCGAGGAATCAAATTATGGTACATTTCCGTATTATGAATTTCTATTATACGATAAGTACTTAAAGTTTACCAGAAAAAAATGATATAAAATTTTACAAGTGAAAATTCTGCGGCCAGCAATTTTCCAACAAAACCCCGTAAAATCTTTTACAGGTTCCATTCAAATTAACTGTATAGGAAGCTGATGTATTATAATTTACACTGAGTATTAAAGATTTGACTTAAATCAATTCTAATACAAAATAAAAATTGTTAGACCTCATCATTCCTCTTTTCATATTTTCACTGGCCCCATTATTTTGCCTGTAGAGACATGACCCTTAGAAACCCGTAGAAAAAGCATATCATTTCTAGCGCCCTCGAGGCAAAAGTATGTTCAACATGTGAATACCACCGCTGGGCGTCGATCGACTCTTTTGAGTACAGCCAAACAGCTCAATGTGCATTCATCTCCTTGACATAGAACCAGAGGACGTTTTTTAGTTCTTGCAAACAGACCAAATCATTGTAATTAAATGTGACAAGGAAAACAAAGGATACTTGAATGGAAAGCGGGCTCAAAATGAAGGAACGTTTCAATGTCCACAATGTCCACATAAATCATTTCCCTAAAATGTCAAATTTTAGTATTGCAAGTCATAATTCTCGAAAACTTCAATCGCGATATCTCGGAAATGTGATTTTGGTCGATTGGCCTGTTGGAAGATTCGGGCGATATATATATATTATAAATTGAGACCTGCTGGAAACGGTAGTTGTTAATCGAGTTTCAATCCTACGGCTCATGTGCAGCTACGTTCACAGCTCCAAGCTATATCTAGGTCTGAACTATTTTGGCGGTCTTTGTGCACGGAATTAGTACTGTGAGACGCTCCTGCCCGTGCCCCATGCGTGTGACCGCTCGTACCCCCGACCGCTAGACAGCTTGAGTTGCTCGTAGTATGCGGTTCACCTCTGGCTATGCTATTGTCTCCCTGTGACGTGTTGACAGATGACCACAAATGTTCGACGGGACTGGCGGAGATTGGTATGGTAGTCCTATTATCCTAGGTGATGCGGGAGTGGTTTGTAAGTAGAATTGTTCTCCGTGGCGGCACTTGGTATCGTTCGGGTCGCTTGTTGCAGTAGTCTGCGTTTGGCGGCATTGATGATAGCCAGGTCTGCGATGGGCAGAGGTAGCATTTCATGTTCCGGTGGAGTACGGTCGGGCGCTTGATACGATTGACAAGGTGATGTCGTAGGGTTGGTTGTCTTCTTGAGTGCCACACGTAATTGGAGAGTTTCAGTGACTGTTCTGGTGCTGTTCATTTCTGAAGGATGAATTGTGGTTTTGAATCTAGTATTGTGAAAGGTTGGTTCCGTCCAGTCGGATGTAGAGTTTGGTTAAGTCCTGTTCGCTACTTTGACTTCGGCGATTGTAATGATGGAGTTAGGTTTCAAACATTTCCTTGTGTGGGCACAGGTCATTGTGAGGACAGTTGCATCCTGTTGTGTAGGTTGATTATCATTTCGGCGATCTTATTGTTGTGGGTTTTGTGATGCGGCGACGTTGGGATGCAGCGTGTTAGCTGATTTTGACGGTGTTCCGGTTGTTCAGTTAAATATATTGTTGAGTTTGGACCGGTTGGAAATGTTGTCGATCAGCTTGATGAATGACCGTCCGATGTTGGTGGAGGACGTTGTCTGATTGAAAGGCGGGTTAAAACCAGATTATGTTACGTTTACGTTTGCGCGGGTCGTCCGTTGCACGGTTTCTCTGTATGTTATATATATATAATTATGAGTGAATACACTGTAAGTAATGCGTTCGAATTTAAAACACTCTGCAGGAATGTGTTACAAGTCATTTCCAGGTACACATATAAAATATTGTTTTGAGGTGCAAATTTGAAGATTGTGTCTCTTAAAGTCATTGCACCATTCTAAATTGATTTCAGCTGCAACGTAGAAATTGGGGACACATTATGTGTTGTCCTATTATAGAGGTCGATGGTAATATCCCATATTTAGCAGGATTTATCGTAAACTTTTTATATTCTACCTATTCAGATCGGGGTTCTAGTGTCGCGCAAAGATTCTACTGACAAATCTACTGAAAAACCCAGGATTGGGGAGGTAGAAAATTCATTTGTATATCATGATCCAAATCATGTCAAAAGGTTTGACGTGTCCTCTCCTGTTCTTTAACAAGGGGGCGCTCTGAGGTCAAAAGGGCTGGACTATAAAGCTGACAAGAAATAAGTTCAATAATTTTCCTTTCATTTTAGTTTTATTTTATAAAAAACATAGCGTTTCAACAAATGGACCAGTAAGTACAAAAACTATCATTACAAACATTATATATCCCTTAACATCCTAAATGCCATTTTTGGCCACGTATCAAAAACACGGAGCGGACCCTGCCTTGCGTTAACGGGGAAAATGCTCCGAGATCTAAAGACACAACTGACTGAAAGGCTATTCTATTTCTTAGCTTGCACTCTTTACAATTACATTTTGTAAAATGGAAGCCCCTTCGCATTCAACACAATATTATTATATTTTCTTTGCCAAATATTATAAAAATACAAAAGATCTGTGTGTCAGTTTCTGAAACACAATAGGTTGAGAAGAACATTGCTTTTTGAAGTTATGGTCTCAAATGTGCCCAAAATTCACCATTGACTTGAATGCAAAATTTAAAAAAAATCAGCTGAAATTAAAGTTTAGATTCAAGTCATTTGATATGAAATGCTTGCCAGAATCGTTTTTGAGAAGGCCAATATGGCCATAGAAATCCACCGTTTAAATCAGAGTTTCAAAAAAAATGTTTATTGCCACTCCTAAACATCATAGTACTTGTGGCTCTTGTTACTTAGTCTTTTGGGTTTGTTGTTGAAGGGTTTGTTTTTGCTTTGTGGTTGGTGTAACCGTGTAACGGGTTTTAAACGGGCCTCCAGTAAGGCCAACGTGTGTTTGCAACCGCGTAGTTTACCAAGTCTTTTTTTACCAGCCAACTGTAAAAAACGAAAGACGCCGCTGCAACAACCGTCTGGAGGCACGTTTAAAACACCATTACACCCACCACAACGCATATGTACAACTTCTTTTCACTTTATAGAAACACCTGTTTCCGTTGGACAAGTTTACCTACATCGACAAGTTTACATATATATATATACTATTATATATCTATATATATGTCAAACACCCACCCCTCTGCCAACTTTCGACTTCTGTTCTGCACGAAGAGTCTTTATCAAGGCGGTAAAAGGTAAACAGAAAAAAACGGCATATGACAATTTTTTTTTCCGCCGCCAACATAAGGAGCGTTTCTGGATCAATACTCTCAAGACTGACAGATCTCTCGGGCTGAACATCCCCCCCAGGACCTAATTTCTAGGTTTTATTATTCTCTGCCTTTTGTTGTTGCTGCCACCATTCGTGTAGGGCTTTGTGTTCGTTTAGTTTTCCGTCTTTTTGTGGTTCAACACCCTTACTTTGTAATTTTTATTCTTTGGTCATATGGGGTTTTGATGGTTTCTTGTTTAACTTTTACCACCTTGATAAAGACTTCGTGCATAAGTCGCGAGCTTGGCAGAGGGGTTGTGCTGTTTTGTGAGATATTTTATTATTTATGTGCAACCTGTATCGTTTTACCGTCCCCCTCTCGGTTTGAAATGTCTCGTTGTCTACCTTTTGGACACTTCTTATATAATATATATATATATTATATATATATATCTATATATCTATAAATATCTATTATATCTATCTATATATATATCTAATATCTATAGATATCGATAATATATCTCTATATATATAGTTATATCTTATATATCTTTAACAACAAATGTATACATTATTATATCACTTTATCTACCTGTTTGTGTAGCTTTAATTGCAACTTCAAACCGCCCTAAAAATTCAAGATACTCCTTCAAATCTTCCTTCGCCAAAACCAGTTTTGTTGCATACCCTCTTCACCCTCTTTTTGAACTATTGAAATTGCGACGTCTGTCAAACATAACCGACGTCCCCGCTTCTGAAGGGCTAGAGGACCTTACAATACCCCATTTGGGGTCTAAGAAGTCCAGACTGGTTAAACGATATGTGTGATCACTGAGGAATAAGACTTCCGCTTCTCCCGTAGAATGGTACAACTATATTAAAGTCAAAACAATACAAATAAGCATTGTATGAAATTAGATTGCGCGCACGATGCTTTGGCTTGTTGCTTTCCATCTTCTGTACCGTTTAAAAATAGCAATTTGCTGCAAAAACTTTGGTACACACAATACATACACACACACACACAAACACACACAATGTAATTGACCAAAAGGAAGAAAGAAGCTAACAAGCGCGTGACCCATTGGTTAGGTATAGCCTTGGTGCTAGGGTCCCCGGTGCAACTCCCGCGGGACCACTTTCGGATTTTAATCGGTATTTTCCCTATGTACATTAGCTATCGATTGAAATTGGAATTCGTTCTCCCCATGGTTCACTTTGACTTGGGCAAATGACCATGTAACGTCGGAGGGGACGTTACCGTCGGTCCCATGTACCAGAGAGTCACACCTGTGCATGCCATCACAGTCGTGTCGAAAAGGGTGATGACCCCGGGCTGTCCCAATTCCATCCCCGTAAAATGGACCCCAATAAAAATAATCTTCAAGTCGAGCTCATCCTTGGGTATTCAGGACCTATCCGAATAAATCAAATCAAAGGTAATATACCCAGGACTTTAGGATCTGTTAAGTTGTTGGTTCTTTTCAACCGCCCTACTCCTGCATTACGTAAAAGCGATGTCCCATCAGCTCGATATTCCTGGCATGTTGTTTATTGTATGCTAATCTAACGGGTCTGTCAGACTTACGAAACACAATCAATATTGACAGGGGCGTGGTCTCTATTCGATTATGCGATGTAAATGATAATGTTAAGTTATGTAGTAACATTCTTACGGTCTTTCAGTGTTTGTCAGTGTCAAAACCAATTCCCGTCAATGCTATGCAAAGGTCTTGATGAATTCTCGCCGTCATAGTAACGGGTTCGTTTCGCGAACTCTGTGTCTCGGCTCCGATACCTTCCTTTGATCATCCTCCTTCCGTCCAGAAAAGTTTTCGGAACCTGCAGAAATGTCAGAAAAGTTATTGAGGAATCCTGTAAAAAACTTACTGTAGGTAAAACAACAAACGACTGTCATATATAACATTGACGCCACGCTTATGCATTCAGCCAGTATGTAAGACATATCCTGACCCACACAAGAGAGGCTGCCCAAAATGATTAGTAACTACACCTGCAACAAAAAGTATCTCGGCCTGTTTTCGATCAGTATTGCTGTCAATAGTCAGACATTTGAAAGTTTCGAAGAATATACCTTTGTTGCAGATGTCTTGCTCTTATTCACACCTCGTGTAAAAAGGCGTGTAAACAAATGGCTGAGATTAGAGTTGCCCGACGGAAAGACGCAAACACCAAACCAAAAGTTGCAGTTTTTGGATTTGGACTCGTCACGGTGTGGTACAACGAAATAATACGGTGTATTGATGCTACCACAACGTGTTTTTTTCGAGCTGGAATGAGCTGGAGGAAAGCCAAACTGCAATATTTGCTTGTGTACACGTGTTCGTGTCCTAGTACACACGTAAAGGCCCATTGAAAAATCCAAAAAACCTGCAAGTCTTGGTTTGTGGGGTTTGTGTCTTTTGGGCGTTCTATCTCGGCCATTTCTGCACGCATTTTTACAAGCGTTTTTAAAGTCTGACTCGGAGATTTCTGCAGGATGGCGCCCTCAATTCAAAAAAATCGTGTTTTTTGCATGTACATAACGCTTGTCCATTACTTAATCACTGTGTGAAAATTGCTAAAGCTTAAATCGAATTGAGTTCATAGTAGCAAATCACAACTTTGTTATAAAATTCCGGATCGGAATTTTGTCTTTTAACAGTATCTTAAGGGACGTAATACTACACATTAAATGTACTGCTCAAAATCATGAAAAACATCCGATTCATCTCAAATTTCGGAATTGTGCATTTTAGGTTGCTATATTTAGTTCAGCTGCTATCTTTATTATTACACAAAAAAATACTAGTTCGTCGAAAGCTCTCGATGTCAGACTTTACTGAATAGAGCAAGACCCAGACAATAAACTATCATTAGAAGTTGACACTTTCCTGATCGAAAAACATGCCGAGAACTTTTTGGCGCAGGTGTACTAGTACTAAGGTATGCTCTAGGGGGAAGGGGCCATATTTGAGCAGAGACCATTTTACAAAAACAGCTACAAAACACAATGGTAAATTGTGTTATAACTTTTATTTGTTTTGTACCTAAATTTCTTTCAAATAGCATTGCCAGTAATTGCTTTTTGCCGTTGTCTAATTACTGGTACCGAGCCGCCAAATGCCCACCCACTAATTAATAAGCAACCTGATCAGTATGTGACTAAATAAGATATTGAGTCGGAAAATTGGAATCTGAGCTTAATGGGGCAGCCGATAGACTTGAGCATAGAACGCGTCTAGAGATGTCAGGACCAGGCAAATTACTCGGGTTGATAGCTCTTTGTAGACAAAGGCCGTCTTAGATTTTACCAATTTGAGACGCCTAATGGCTAAGTGATTATAATGAACCAGTTTCTTGCATGGCATCTGGAAAATCTGCTTGAAATGTCTGCAAATGAGCAGTAATAAGAAAGTGATCTACTTTTCATGATTGGTATGCGTCCCACGGGTTCTTTTTCATAAAGAAAAAATATAAAGTTGCAAATTTAAGAAAATTAATTCCATTTCATCAATTTCACATCAATTGCCCAAGAAAAAAGTTTCGTAATCGTCGGAAGCAAAAACATTCCTGTGATGGGTGTTTCGATGCACTTCACCTAGTGCTTCAGAAACTAAACCATCTAATTCTCAATATAACGTTCTCAGGAGTGTTATGATGGTGTTGTTAGCTGCCCTTTTTACCAAGTGCAGTAGGTAAGAAAATGATCACCAAGGCACAAAAAAGACAGACAGGTTTGTTTGTCATTGTGCATGTGACGTGTCAAAGGTAGGGGAGAGCGTGTTTAGAACCCTGACACCCCCCCTCCCCCGGATTTTGGAGACCCACTTTTTTTGGAAACCATATACATATAGCTATCAAATCAGGTTTGCTCTGCAAAAATCCCTTCCGGTGTTAACGAGTTGTATGACGCTTTTTTTTTCAAAATGGCGGCCAATATTACTTAATGCCCTTTTTTGGCGAATATATCTTAATTGATCCAAAGTCATGCACTACGTGGACGACTTAGTCGCACCAAACACACAAGAATAGTTTCTATTGAACACCTTTTTGGCATGCTTAACCTGCCTTTGGAGGGGCGTATTAATTCAAAATAGCCACCCAAACAATTGAAACACCGTGTATTTACACACGTAATGCCTCTTTAAAGGGCAAAATTCCGGTTGGCACCTAATATATTTTGGGATTAGTTGAGGGTTAAAGTAAACACTTTAAAATAAAGTAGTTAGCCTTTCAAGTGATAGAGGGCGCCTTTATGTAAAAAATGTCGATGGCGCGTTACTTTACAAGGACCACAACCCTAGCCTCTTAATCACTGATCCCATGAAACCGCATAACATGGTTTCTTGAGTCTTATGTGTTGACGGCTGGTTACTTAAGTGAGCCAACAAGCTTTCTTATACGCCTGCTTGCGAGGAGCTCAGGCAAGGAGTGTCCGAGAGCGACGCAACCAAACGCTTCCACATAAGTTGTTGTGTTAGAAATTACTAACAGACTTCAACAACAGGGGCTTGGTTGTGGTCTAGGTGGGCTCAGGGATTGTAATGCCCCGGGGGGAGCGTCTCTGCATCTCTTGTTTCGGCATCGTGCGGCGACCGGCCTGAGATGCGGGAACCCTGTCGTGTGTCTGTTAAAGACACACCTTGGAATTGGCGCACAGGATGCAGATGTCCAAGGGAGATCAAAGGGCTCTTAGATGGGCTCGCCCCTATTGTGAGGAGAACCATCAGCACGCACGTCCATCTTTCCCCCCCCAGGGGCACAGGTTGTATGCTTTCCGTTGCGCGGCGCTGTGGCCCAGGCGGTCACCGTTGAGTGACTCTGGTCTGGAAGCGCCCCTGGAAGCACGGTGATAGTATGTTTACTTAGGAGTCACATTGGATGCACGTTATTATAAGACCCACCTCGGAAGCAGTGGCATAGCTCGTGGAGGGGCAAGGGGGGGACATGCCCGGGCCCCCGCGGGACACCACTCAGGGGGCGCTGATGAAATGTGTTTGAACAAATCAAAAAAAATACCGTGTGGTTGCTTTTGTTGGTATTGTAACAGCAGCATTATACTTCAAGATAACGAGATAAGTTGAGGATCTCTCGACGACACTCAAGCATACTAGACTGAGAGTTCGGGGTTCCGTCACCTTGCCCACCCGCCCATTCACAGGGCAGTGGCGTATAGAGTTCATCTGGCGCCTTCAAGCTAATGAGGATATACTGACGATCTCTCTGAAGGCACTCAAATATGCTATTTTTAACTCCAAGAGATCCACGGGCTCCGTCCGAACCCTGGACCTGGCCAGCGGCCAGTATAGTTCATCTGAGCTTCTGATCTGATGATTGTGAGATACCGATTAGCTCTCCGGATGCGCTGAACATGCTAAAACCCAAAAGACCCCCGCAACGTCAGCACTAGTTCATCTGGTCCAAGATAAGGACATAACCCTTCTCCGAAAGCATTCGAAAAATGTAAACTTCAAGAGCTTCCGGGGTTCTCTGCCCTGTTACCCCAACAAGGGGTTTTTCCCCATACCCGGTATGCCCTGAGTCGGACGGCGCTTTGCCCTGTTGCTGCTCATGTGTGGAGTATGCATTGCCCTGTATGGGAGGGGTCAATCAAGAAGCTTGATCCGTCGTTTGGATTACCTCCTGACGGCTTGTCGCGGGGTGTCCTTCGGCAGCCCACGGAAGGAAACTTATCCATGCAGCAACTTAGGATGCATGAGCTAGCTGCCAAGTCTCTGTGATTATAAGCGCCTTGGACTTGGACAGAGAGGCCGGGGCTGCTGACCCCGCCTTAGGTCCGGGGGAGTAGTTCTTGGGGCAAGTTCCGGTCCTTTGAAATGTCGCTAAGGAGTTTAGGGAGGAGTTGGAGTGTGAATAGAACGATCTTTCTGTAACCAAGTGTCATCTATTGGATTGGCCTCCAGGTGAGCATCACTTCCGTCCTCGGTTCGGCTTTTCGTGGGCTGGTGGCGGTTCGGTCTCAGTGATCTGAGATCCACCAATCGGGCCGATCCAAAGGTTTTCCTTGCAGAAGTGAGTCATACCTGGAAGCAGATCAGGACACTGGAGCATCTCTTGGTTTGCCCAATGTTGGGGCAAAACAATTGCACAGACAAGCGAACTTGCAGAATTCAGTGAAGCAGCCAGAAAATGTATCCCACGTCTAGATCACATTGAGAAACCACTTGTTGTTGGTACGGATAAGAGAATTCCAATTTTAATATCATTGTATTGTGCAATGGGCGATCTTGTAGCAATGAGTTTCCTTGGTATACGAGCTTAAATGCAGCTCTTTGATTCCGAAATTGATCTTCTCTTCCTCCTCCTCTTCTGAGTCCTTCTTAATGTCTTCTTCTGTATCATGATTATTCGTCTTTCGATTCTGTCAGGTGACAACCGTTTGGCACAACTCTCTTGATGGCCACTTTTATCTAGTGCCCCATCATTTAAGTTCCAACATGATCATCTGAGTGGATGAATTCTGGCTCTGCCACCTCTGCCTGGTACCATCAGGGCTTGATAATTGGCTCTCTGGATGTGCGATTCAAACAAATCTTACGATGTGCTCTGGCACATCAGTCAATCCTCCAAGGCTTAGGAAGGCTTCGATATACTTGTACGTTTGGACTTAGCCCCGTCTACTGAGCCATTTTTGTAACACTCCTCGACCCCCCCCCACGTGATTTTCGTTACCTGAAATCTGTTCTGTAAATTGTGGTACCACATTGTATCAAAATCAGTGCCAACATCCCCATTATGGAACGTCACTGGACGTCATATGTGGAGGAAAAGTTATGAAAATAGCCTGTATGATATAGGGTGGAAAATGGCAATTGATAATATTTCGCAAATTTTCGCGACTCAAAAAACATATTATAGCACTAAACTGCTTCATTTTTATAAAACTAGTCATTTCCATCAAGCTGCATGAAAATGGGAATTCCTAAACATTTTTGGCAAAAAAATTGAATTTCCCCTATTTTGTCTATGGAAAGTGGACAATTTTGTAACATGCGAAACTTTACCTCACATGGACGTCATTGCGGACGTAATAGTAGGCATGGTTGGTACTCATGGTGGTATCAATGGTAAGAAAGAGGAGAGGACCAGAGCTATCTATTGGTACCAAACAAGTGTCTGTGATGTTCATGTGTGTGCTAGGGCATGTTGGTCCTTCTCTACCCAAGGGGTTGGTTGCATGTGGCAGCCATTTTGAAAAAAGGGCCCTCACTCTTTAACCCAAGATGGGGATTTTTGCAGACAACCTGAAGTTCAGTGCTTATGGTATAAGCTTCACAAAAAGGGTGTCTCCAAAAAATCCCCGGGGGGGGTGCAGGGGGGTCATGGTAGACCGTTTAGTCTTAATAAGGAGAAGCGCTTTTTCAAGAAAACCAACGGTTAAAATCACCCAGAATATAATGTACATTCTCACCAATAGATCAATAACACCGGCCCTTAGTTGATAGCATGTGAATAGTTTTCTACCCTAACACTGTATTCTTTGTTTAAAATCCTTTGCATGGCGTTAACATAAAGCAAGTTCAGTTATGACTAACTAATAAACACAAGCCACTTTATCACATACCTTGCGTCCTATTCGTTGGTAGGGGGAAACACGTCGGTTATACAGCATTCCCAATACAGTCATATTCATAGCGAACTGAAGTATCTCATCTGGCGATAACTTCTGGTCTTCATCCTTTCTTTTGACAAAGTCTACGAAAACCTAACATGCTATTAATCACAAAGCGACTGCTCGGCCAGCGAGAGGATCTGTGAGAGTGGAGTTGATTTCGGGATATTATGAAAAAATCCAACTGCAATAATCGGCAACCGAGCTAGAAGCTACGTTAAACATCACATTGTGGCTTAACATTATGGTTTTAATGAACAAATTTATGAAGTATGACAGGCTACCCGTAGATAGGATGATAGAGAGAGACTTCTATATAGAGGCAGCTAAATGAGTATGACTGTGGCTGTATGAAAATGCAGGCTGTCCAACATAATTAACAAACCCACTCGCGACAAAAGGTCCGTTCACACGTCCACTGCACTGCAGTGCAGTGGTTGGCCATTCCTAGATAGAGCGTGCCCAAGAAAGACGACGATGCAAGCAGTACTTAAACAAAGTTAATTCGTTTTAAACTTGCATTTTGGTGGGTTGCATTAAGTTGCAATAGAAAGTGATCCGATATATGGCATGCAACAGCACTGCAATGCATTGCAGTGGACGTCCATGAACGGAACCCTCCTTAATGCAGTTTTGATGAAACGAAAGTAAGTTAAGCTTTATTTTGCCATTGATTTCATCACAACCGATCATGTAGAAAACAAGCTATGCTTCATCAAATATGAGAAGGCAAAAAATCAACTTGGTCCGATTTTTGCTTAAGCACTTGAAATACATGACGAAACATAAATAAACTTGTCGTCATACGCACACTTCATTCTTTCCATCTTAAAAGGTACAACAAAAATTGTTCTGGCCCGGTGGTTTTTCGATTAAAGAAAAAACTTTCACCATGTTTTTGACGCCCCCTTTGGCAACCACACCGGCTCTTCTAATAAGAGAAATGTTTACTTTTGTTATTGCCATTCTGATCCATTATGGGTCTGTTTCGCCTGCTACTGTTACTTTATTTCCAATTCCGCGTGCTTCACTAGTCCATGTAGGCCTATTATCAGAAGTTTCTTTTTCTTTTTGCCGGTTTTTGGTATTTACTGAATCATAGCTTTTCTTGGGAATTCAATAAGGTAGTGTGTAAATGTTTGTTTGGTTTGATTTAGTTTGGATCTAGCATTCTGTGTAATTTTGAGTGATTTGAAGTCTCCTTATAAAAGTGAATTTACAGATTAATTTTTGAACAACACAAAGTATTGCTGAAGTGTGTCAGAAAAAAGTGTGTCAGATGGGTTACGTTACGGAAACTCCCTACTATTCACGTGAATTACAGTTATTGTAGTGAACGCCATTGCATTTGACACGTACTTTACTTGCATCGTTTTGCAATATTTCATATCATGGTAGTTCTCGTAGTAAGTTCTAGTCTAGACTAAGACAATCTAGGTGCGTGTTTTTTGTTAGTTTTCCTTATTATGATGTCTATCATGCTGTGTATTAATTTCGTATTTTAAGTATTTATTGTAAGGCGTTGTTCTCTGTAGAGTGCCATATAAATGCATTTTAAAATTTTATTTTCAAATTTGCTTTCACGAACTCTGCCATGAATTTGCCAACTTAGGTTTCATAAATTGATTGAATTTTGGGATAACCTCACGTCACATGCGTGCAAGCGTGACATGATTCGGTGATTCATCCCCGGTAGGCGGGTCTGGATTCCTCATTTCATGTGCAACTAAAATTCATCCGTTAATCTGTGTTAAGAGAGTGTTAATTTTTGACGGGTCGCTGGAGTATGGTGCATTTTATTTAAACAAGGACTTTATACTAGACTAGTTTAAGTTTCAGTGAGTTTTTAATTTGTGATGCCATGATCTGGGACAATGAGAGCTCGCTTAAAAAGAGTAGTTCTGGTATTTGGCTGCTTGGCGATAGGGGGTTCTGCCCGGAAATTTGCCAAACGACTGCGTATTCCAATCGCGTACTTCTTGGGTTCAATTTTCGAATTGAATCCGAACATCAGCTAATGAAATTGCTTTACATTTTCACAGCTGTTTAAGAATGTCTACTAGCATATCCGGCAATTGAATACGGTCTATTACAAACGTATATAAGACTTCTATTGAATTGAATTTTTACCAACCTTCACATTGAGCATCCATGCTCGAATCTCAGGAAGACATCTCCGATCACTGATGTACCATACTAAGATGTAAATTGTATTTGTTGTAAATAGTGACTGACTGACAAAAGTGTTTTCCATTCCTCCTTTCAAATCCCATATTGTAAACTCAACGGACTGGTTACTCTGTTGAATATAATATTGAACACTTTATGCGTTACATACTCTGGTCTATATCCCTTACGTTCCTAGAGCAAAAATGACTAGCAATCTGACGATCACCGCAAAAAAGAGGTAGCGACATTTGTGTTGTTAGATCTAGGAGCACTTTCCCCGTAAACACAATGCAGGGGCCACTCAGTGATTATTGAAAAGTGGCACAAAATAGCATTTAGGGATTTCGGGAGTCGGGAGCCCAAGAGTCATTGAATTTATTGTGTAAAACCACTTAAAATGTCTAATAAGGTGTTTGTGGTCGCTGTTGAGGTCATCGTTGAAAAATGATCAAATCGCTTCTTCGTCCAAGGAATTTACTGTGCATTCAACAAAGTTGCTCAGAGTTATCTTTAAGGAATGTGTCATATTGAGGACTTTGATAGTTAAGAGTTGAGAGGTCCTTTAGGGAAAAATTGAGTTTGTTTTGTAAAAGCACTTAAACGCTTCTTCTTGCACATAAATAACTAGGCATTCAGCGAAGTTGGTCAGAACGCTTCGTTGTCCAAAGCACTGGGCACTCACCAAGTTGTTAAAATGCCCTTCAAAAGTGCGTCTTATGGGATGTTCATGGACATTGGCCAAAGGTCATTCAAAGGTAACTTTTAAACAGATTCGCCATTCTTGCAAATGATTACGAATAATTCTCATAATTGACCTCTATTTTGCAATCTATTCACCTACCAAGGAAAAAGCGGATACTTTTCTCGTCCATTTATGCACACTGACTATTTCGTCTTCGACAGAGGTTCGATCTCTATCACCGATGTTCACAAGTTTGTCGCCTGCTAAACGTTGTAATAGCCTTGTCTTCCCAGATTTCTGCGAAACGAAAATCAAATACTCATTTTAATGGAGCACAAGTTCGGCAAAAGTGGACATAAGCGTCAATTATAGCCGAAGCCATACTAAAAACAATCGAACTGAAGGCATTCCAATTCTTCAAGTTGTATATGCACACGCTGTGCAGGGAGGCACGATAGACATTGTTGTGACTATGGAGATGATTTTGTAGTCTAATATACCGGGAGCGTAGCCAGTCCTGTGTTTCCGAAGCTTTCCGAGGGGACAAATTCCCAGTAGTTGCAACAAATGTCCCGATCACAGGCAAATATATCCCATTCGCAGGTTAAAAGAGTCCGAAAGGGGTTGATTTAACATGAACATCCGCCTTTTTTACTTCCCGATTTCCCCTCGAACAATTTTCAGAGGGGGCACTCGGTACCACCTTGGCTACGCCACTGGATAAGACAAATAAAATTAGCTCATCAGCGAAAAACACTATTACCGACGGCGAAAATTATTGTTTAAAATTTAACATGGCAGGAAAGTACTTACATTTTAATACAAAATTAATGCTTTGTTTCTAATACAAACCGATGCCCATCGATGTCCATAGACTTGGGCAATAAGAAAATATAAAGCTGGTCAACTCTGCTCAGGTGTTATTTTACGCACCTTGATTGTATTAAGAAAGATACATGCCGTCCAAAAAGGCCCCAATATTGGTAACTAGGCAGTACACCCCGGCCTTCGCGATTACTTGGATTCCTTGACACCCTGTTAAAGTTAAATCTGGGTTTTAAGGCATTACAATCTTTATAACTGCACACGGCACGCTGTGCAGGGAGACCCGATAGGCATTGGTGTGATGTGTGATGATTGTATGTCAAATCCCAATTGGTGATAAAAACCACTATTACGAGCGTCCGAAAATGATTGTTTAGGAATTTAACATGGTAGTGAATATACATTACACTTTACTTAATGCTTGGTATATTAGTTTTACGGCCATTGATGTTGACAAGGGTCTGGGGGGAAATAAATGCCCTTTAAAAGAGAGGACAAATAAGCATTTGTACCACACATGATCTGAGTTCCAAGCAATAACACAGGATTTATTCGATATTTCTATTCAAATTGATTGGGTCAAGAATTTGGAATATCCAATCAATTACAATGTGAGATCACATAAATAAACATGATTCTCTTAAATAAAGTTACGATCTACTTAGCGTCCACTCCAATGTGATGTCTACAGTTAGAATTCAAATAAGCTGAGACACATAGCTGAATCTAATTTGCTTGTTTAGTATGTTATTTGCGTCTTTGTTATGCTTTCTTTTTTAATCGATTAACTTAGATGATGGTCTATCATCATCATTTTGACCCCTCTGTATGGTTGGTAGTTTAGCAGATTTTCTCTTAAATTTACTTGAAAATACCAGCTGTTGTTCATCTCTTTTGTCTCTCATGATTTCTGCGCGATTCTTCGGATCTTTTCTGTTCATATCTTCAAGCTTGAGAGTATAGTAAACGCCGCAGCAGCAAACCTAAGCCTCTTCCGGCCCAAATAGTGTCATGTCTGTGTTCATAAACAAAATATAAATAATGTGTCGTATGGAAATGGTTGTAAATATGACCTTGGTACGGTGCGATAATTTGCGGGTAAAGCCGGAACGGGCATGGGATGAGTACAATCGAAGCTCCCATTCATTTTCGAACAGTTCGAGGTTTCCCGCAAATGGCGAAACCGTGCAGTTGATGTATCGTCTGCTCATTTTCAATACGATATATTTGTTATGGGTTTACCTTTAATTTTGCGCAATTAATTTTGTTCTTGGGCGAGTGGTAAGACCGGAAAGTAAGGGCAAAGGCCCATATCCAATAAGAAAGCATGTTGGTATGGCTAAGTATTATTTACGTTCGTGGTAGAAAAGTTGAAAGACGAGGAATCAGCGGGGCGTATTCACAGGTTTTCAATATACGGTATGAAAGACAATCCAAGCGGTACGATTCTTCTATTGAAAAGGTTTCACACGAATACGCACTCCACTAAGTAGTAACATATATTACGTACGAACCATTCACCTTTTCCTCAATTTTTCCTCGAGGTGCAAATTATTCTGACTCATCCTGTACAATTTTCTGTCTAGGTTCTTTCGCAAAACTGTATTTTATTTGTCTGCCTAAGTCTTTTCTGACCAATGTCGGTAGTATATTGTGGTGCCTTGTAAAATTGAGTCTTTAGCAAGGATGTTTATTTTCCTTGTATGATTGATACAACATAGAAGCTAACATTCAACATGAGGAACACGCTCATTTCTGGAAACCTTAAAAGTGTGAAATACAAAATAAAAAAGAGTTTTATAGATTACCCAGACAGATGCAGCGTTTGCAACATTTTCAATTCGCAAATTGATTTTGGCAATTCCTGTAACCGGTTGAAGTTCAAGTTGAGTTCTTTCAATCTAGTAGAAAGTATTCCAGGAAAAATGCAGTCTCCAGTAGTCTGTTTTGGTGATATTTCGAGTAGCCACAGCGGAAAATCTTTGAGACCTGTGTGTCGCGTCCATACTTTTCTCTCGTCTTTTTCAGTCTTTGCTTTGTTCAACCTAATTAGAGGGCAGAAACAAAACTTTGCTTTAAGTTAAGCAGAATGACCAACAATTAATATCATCATCATCATCATCATCATCATCATCATCATCATCATCATCATTATCATTATCGTTATCATTATTATCATTATTATCATCATTATTATTATTATTATTATTTACGGTAACTTTCATGGAGAAAAGTCCTGATCATTGCATCGTGATTTATCAAGCCATTTCAGTTTCACATACAATTCTACTTTATGTTCAACGGCAACGTCAAAAATTAGAAATAAAATCTATTCACAACTTTTTTAGATACACGGGATAATATGTATTAGCATGTTGTGAACTATTTTACCGATTTGGATTCCTTTCATCAAGCAACGAGGAACCTGGACCACAATTTTGTGACATGAATCTTCTTAACATTACATAACGGTAAGGGGCTGATTTTCATTCATATTAGTGGTCCAAGATTGTTTTTCGAGGACTCTAGTTTTCCTGTGCAGATTACAAATTCATCAAGAATTTAGTAAAAATCCCAAACGCCAGAGTGCAAATATAAACAAAAAATCCAAACCATTACCTTGTTTTATTTTAAACAGGTTTATGTTTTGACCAAATACAAGTCATAAACAAATACACTCTGTGTGTTCAAGCTTGGAGTCAGAGACGCACTCATGCAACGCATAGTTCATTTAACGATTATCACATAAATCGTAAGAACGTAGTCGGGCATGCCTCACTTTATAAACTTTGTGTATTTCAAAAAGTTCAAAAAGAAAATTAAGAAGAAATTTATTTTCGTGAAAGTTATTGGCTCTTGCGCTGGTCTTGTTGGGACACGCTGTACACGCACTGGCTAAAAGTATTGCAACATGCAGAAAATGCAGGAAAATGATTTCATATTCACAAATTGATTTCAAAATTGTACTATGTGTTCTTAATTACACATAACGAATTAAATGCCAAAGTTGTGTTTTTCAAACAGATAATATTCCTCCAAATTCAAGAGTGTGAAAAACGTTTGATTGATTGGCATGTGTTTCCTAAATATGGCGGATTAAAAAAGCTGGCGAACGATAACTTGCCGATTGTGCACTAAAAGGAATACTAATAACTACTAATTTAGTGGCTTGCAC